>VYZR01083328.1:0-52741 GCA_013400675.1 Oxylabes madagascariensis
TTTTTTGTTGTTGTTTTTTAAATCCTGGAGAGTTTCAAGTCATTCCTCGATGAATGCTCCACAGCCCTCCTCAGTTGTTACACTACAGAAGCACATCCCACACCATTCCTTTCCTTGGAAACCTGTCTTCTGCACCTGGTTTCTATGTATCAGTGAAACAGCATCACAAATGGGAGCTTCTGAGATAATGGGACAGAAAGCAAAGTAAGGGAGGGAATAAAGACGCTTTATTTTGCAGATACCATCTGTCTTCTGATGCAGGAGAAAAATGGAGTGGGTAAAGACAATTTAAAATATTTCAATGTATCACGTATCTGAAAGGAAGAATAGCCTCAGTATCAACACACAATGCACCTGACCAGGCAACAGATACTCTCCTCAAGACTCAGACTCCCTCACTAACATCATCACAGCCCCAAGACTTTTAAAACATAAGAGTCACTCAGGATTTTCACCAATATTATTCCTTAAAAGCTCACAACAGGTCAAAACTCCAAACTGCTATTTATTCCTGATGAGATCACACAGCAGTAATGATGCTTTTAAAGCTTCTGTAAATACCGACCAACTGATCCTCAGGAGTTTTTCTGATAATAAACCATCAATTAATATTGCCCCCTCTTTAATTACTAGGAAACTGAGGCAGAGAGGGGTTGAAGGACAAGCCAAAAGCACCAGTGGGATTTGCTATCAATGGGATTAAGAGAGCAATCAACAGGCTACAATAGAATCATTTAGGTTTTGGGAGCTGCAGATTGAGCTCTCGAAGCACCACTATGAGGAAAGACATCCCTCATAAGCCGCTCTCCATCTCCAGGAGCATGGCCAAAGGGGGATGGTCCCACCATGTGCAGGGTTTCTAAGGTGCTTCCAGCAGCATGGGCTTCCCTGTTGTACAGAAAACCTTAGACCCCACTACTGTCACAGTTTCTGTGACGTTCAGCCTAAAGATCCAGTTTGTTTCCAGCAATCACTGTTTGTTTGTTTTCTTACACACACAAAAAGCATATTTTTATATGTTTATCTCCTTCCAGGTCTGAGCAGCTTGTTGTCCGTTCTGCTCTTTGGTCAGTCCTTAATGCCACCAGTCACCCCAAGCCAGGCTATCAGGAGGAAATGGCCACGGAGATCAGCAGCCAGTGCCACGGAGCAGCTCAACCTGAACTTCATTTACACAGTGAAATTAAATCCATCAATATTTGATGCATTTTGCTGACTGACTTTCAGAAGGGAGAGGCAAGTTTGAGCCAGCAGAGTGTGACCTTCTGAGGGCAGAATGACAGCCTTCAGCACCTTAATTCTGTTCAACCTGAGCTGAGATTCAGAGTTATTTCCCCTGCCAGATTACTTTTTGCAGAACTGAAGGAGAATGTTTTAGCCTCTTCACCTCCTGTTATGATTGACAACCAGCAGAGCTCAAAAACCAAGATTAAATTCGCATCGCACCCACACTGAAAGCCAAGAAAACATTTCTCTTGCTGTCCCCCAACACCACAGCACCCTTTGGACTTCCACACCCACAGTGTCCACTTCTATCTTGCTTGGAACACCTTGAAAAAAGAAGTGAATGTTGCTCTTATCCCACAGTTTCCCCCGTTCAAGAGCTCAGCAGGCTCCACTCCTGTTCCTGAACCCAGCCTTGATGTATCAGTGCCTCAACTCCCTCAGAAATTCTCTGTGTAGAGTCACAGATGCCACCGACCACATATCTGTGTTCTAATGAACTAACATCACAGGGAACATGAAAACCACTCAGGGGTAAGAAGAAGTCTCTTGAAGTTCCTCTCTGCCTTCTTAGATCTCAAAAAATCACCTGCACTGCTTCCTGTCCACCCACAGACCTCCCCATGTGCCCTGCTCACATCCCTTTGATTAGACATCCCAAACCACCCTTCCTTAAAGCTCTGCGCCTTTGAAAATAGGATGGCACTACAAGGCTCCACAGCTGCTGTGCCTCTACCCCTCCAGGTTAGTTAAGAAGTCCAAAAACCAGATTATTTTCCCAGCATTTGGCCTTCACCTGGGATGTGCCAGCAGTGCTGCATTTCTCTTTCCTAAACACAAGGAGAAAACCTGGGGGAGAATGAGGCTGTGCAGGTACAAAAGAAATGGAAAAATAGAAGTCATGGCTTGCAGAAAAGGCTTCAGTGCTCGGGAAGAGAACTTGAGGGGCTCCTCTGTGCACAGCAGTGGGCACTGAATTCCTGCCAGCCTGCAGCCTCCCAGCAGAGACCCAGGGAACACAACGAGTGTCCCACACAGCTGCAGAGAGCCAGCATCCAGCTACAAATGACTGACCTCACCTGTCCAGACACTGCTGCTCTCCCCGTGCAATGAGAAAAAAAACAAGTCTCAAAGCACTTTTGTATCAAAATCTTAGAGAAAAACAAGTTTTCTACTGGAAAGTGAAAAGGACGGGAGACACCAGACCCAGGAAAGAGCATATTTGGGAAAAACTCCCTTTGTAGCAGATGCCCATCAGGAGAGTGCTGAGGGAATCTGTGGCCCAGCTGGTTTTCCTTTTTCTCCCTGGAAGGAGAGTAGGTGTAAACGTGTCCTGCTCAGCCAGAGAAGTCCCTGTCACACGCCGCCCCAGCTGCAGCACAGTTGGAAGTTTGCCCTGCCAGCAGGTCTTCCCCCTCCACCAACATGCCCCAAGCTTATCTGAGCCTTCCTCCCCAGAATCAGAGGAAAAGCCCCAACCCAGCCTCATCAGGCACCTCACTGGAGTCACCCAGGAAAAACGGGAAGAGGTTTTTTGACAAGGATGCAGATACCAGCTGGTTCCCAGTCGTTAAGCAGACTATCATTTCTCCAGAGTGCAATGCTTTGTTTAAAACAAACAAACAAACAATAACACCACACATGCACAAATGTGCAGGCTGAGTTCAGAGCACCCGTCATCATGTGTTGATTTAATTATTGTAACATTTCCCACTGTGCTGTGCAGAAAGATCATCTGTGAAGAGCTGAGCAGGGTGCAAACATTTAAATCATTTGATTTCCAGCTCACCATCTCAATAACTCAGAGGCTGGTTGAATCCATGAGGTGCTGACTCCTGTAAATAATTTGTGGTGTTGGACTCCATCATACAAGGGAAGTGTAAAGGAGCATCAGACAAGCCAGGGCAGAGAGCAGCCTTCATGTGAATTTAAAAAGCTTTGGTCTGTAGTTATGGGCTTGCTCTTCAACGTGAAATGAAAATAGTAAATGTAATAAGAACTCAATGGAAATAAATTAGAAAACCCACCAAAAAATTCTGCTCCAAATGCCCTCAATATCCAAATGAAGCAATTGTTCAGATACCCATTGCCTCTGTACCCAGAAGCAACCTCCCAAATAATTTTATAAAGCACTGTCACAATTCCTGACAGCAAATACAGGATGCCTGACTGTCCAAGTGCAACACTACTTCCCTGACAGTCCCAACAGATCCCATAACCTTGTCAGTACAATCCAACCAAAGGCCACCTGCAGTCACACCTGTCTGCTTCCCTGCCCTCCCCTGCTCAGAACCCTCACAAAGAAAAGTCTGTGGTCACATCCACATCACGCCAAGGGCAACCTGCCTCCCCTTGGAAAGGCAAAATTCCACCTTTGGGATCCAGTGGGCAGTGGATGAACTGAGTCATTCGAGTGCTTTAGTGAAGCCAAAGTTCTGCAAAAGAGCTTTCAAAAACCGTTTCGCCACCGTGCAGCAATTTGGGCATATTTAGCCTAGGACACAGTGGCTTAGACAAAGCTCCAGTTACTGGGATGGAACACACTTTGCCACAGTATATAATTAATAACCCATACACAGTCAACACACTTGTTTAACAACAAAAGACTCAGAGCCCACATGCACCATTAGGAAGCAAGTGGGAGCAGAACATTATGCAGTGCCAGTCCAATTAAACTTAAAATCTATGGGAAAGGAGTAAAAAAGCATACAAATATTACAGCCAAGTAGACTAATAGCCCACAATCACAATTTTAGTCTGTGTCTCAGGCTGTCAAAGCACTGAGTAACTGTCCAATTAGTCATGGGAAAGAATGGCTGCTGCACTCAGTACGAGTGAGAACGTTTCAACATCGTCCCCCGGAGTTCCTCCCTCTGCACTCAGCAGCCCTTCCACATCGCACAAGCCATCCATCACTCACCTCAGACCTGCTCTTTCTTCAACCCATTCTCTAATTTTAGTTTGCTCCATTAAATATTGCTCCCCATTGGGCAGAGTTTGGATGCTGCTGTTCGTTTCCTTGCTGGCTTGGTGACCCTGCACAGGGTGGGCTGATTCCCCAAGAAATAAATTTGCTCGAGTTGGGAACAGAGGAACCAGGAGGAAAATGCCAAGGAAGAAGGGGCTGACCCACCACATCATCTCTGGCTCCTGGGAGCTTGGCTCACCATCAGGTGCACAATACACAAAGGTCTCCACCTGCTTTAGGCCACCAGCTGAAAGCCCCACACGGGGATCTGCACCTAAGCCTGGTCAGTCCTGTTGTAACCACATCTTTCCAACTTAAACGTCCTCACACATTGCTGGCTTTGGTACAAATGCTGTGGCACTTTGCCCACCCATGGCTATCCCAGGGCAGGGGGAGGCCACACAACTTCTACAGATACCCCAAACTCTTACTTTCACTTTTCACTCACTCTTACTTTGTCTTGCCTAAAAGACTTGCCTGATCTTATGCATCTTAACCACTTGGAAAAACACTATTTGCCATCTTTATAACAGGCTGGAAAAGCTTTTGAAAGGCAGACAATGAGCTGGCTCTGCTCTCTGCAAAGCCTCAATCAGGAGGGAAATGGCAGGCAATCTTTCACGGAACACAAAAGCAATGTTTCTAAGGGACCACAGTTAATCTATGCCAAACACCTCTGAACAACTGGAAGAGTCACGTGCTCCTTTTTCATTGAACAGATACAATGGAGTTGTTATTCTGCCTCCGTGTTTTCCAGCATACACTAAATTAACCCGTGTCACCGAAACGCCAAGGGAGTTCGGTGCAGAGAGGCACTTGTAACACAGTCCACAGCAGGAAAATCTTCCATCCCTACCTAAAGAAAAGCAAAGGAGCTGTAAGAAAACAACCTCTGAGCATTCAGAGAGAGGTGCACACTATTCTCCACTGCTCTATCAGTGTTCTTCACATTAGCTCTCAGACTACAAAGAGCGTGAAAATTACTTATGCTAGAACCAGGCACTTCATGAAGACTTCCACATCAAAAGCAGAGTTGTAGAGGTCATGCAGGAGGATTTACAGTGCACAGAAGGTGGTAGCATCCTCTACACAGCTTTTTTTTTTTTTGCATTTTCTTTGCCAGAGGACAGCCAGAGCTCTGCCCTTTCAGTTGGGAATACTCCTTTAAAACACTATTTAGGTTTTCCACTTGGCCATAGATCCCATCATTTGTGGCAAGGCTCAGAAACTGTATCAGGTGTTTTATAGATTTTCTGCAAAGAACAAATTACTGCCAGCACTGCCACCACCTGTACTGTCTCCACTTAGTTACTGTCAGACACATCCAATTCCTCCTTAAAAGCCCTGACCCGAAGAACGATGCATCCATCAAAGAAGGACATTTACAACTCAGAGCCACACAGAGACCCACCAACCCTGTCACAAGGTGGGTAGAAACTAGGGATGCTCCAGGGAGTTGTTTACTGGAACCACTCAGGATATTGAAGTGAAGCTTATCTCTTTAGGCAGCCCTTCAGGATGGATTTTGGTCACAATAAAGAAGATTGGCAGAGTTTAAAAATGATCTGGAAAGTTTATCTTGAAAAAAAAAAATAAAAAAAAGGAGAATGCAAGATCTTGCCTACACAGGACTTGAAACCATTTCAGTGGGTACACGTGGTTTGGATTTGTACATACCACAATTATAAGTGATAGAATAACAGGGTTTTTTCTGAGCTGACCCACAGGGTCATCAGATCTGAGAATCTCTTCACAGACATGTCTTGAGATGTGATGCATTGCACAGACCTCACCCTCATGTTTCAATTCAGTGCAAACATTAAGGAGTGAACTCTGCAAGACCATAAATGCTCACCAACATCGTGGATAAAGCGCTCGATTTTCGACTGCATCCCCCAGTATCTGAACTCCACTTTACACAGTTTATATGCACACATGATGGGGTATTTCCCAGGGTTGTTCTTGTACTCTTGAATCCAATCTTCTGAGAGGGGTCCTCTTTTAGTCTTCACTGATTTATACAGCTTTGGATCCTCCTCAGCTTTGTACTCATGGGGAGGGATAGGATCTTTAACAATATCAATAGGATCTATAGAAAGAGAATAGAAACAGTTAGACGTTTCCTTTTCCTGAGCAAAACAAGAAAACATCATTTTACATGAGTTATTTCTGTTTTAGGAAGTACCAGAAGCATTACAGCAATTTAGTTTCTTTTAACTTACACTTGAACAACTGATATTTAAATTGTTTATACACTGCTGCTGGGCAGAGATCAGCTCTGCCAGAGGAACGAGCACACACAGTTCCAGCAAACAGAGGCTTTGCTCCAAATAGATGTTTTTGCCCACAGTAACTGCAGATCCACAGCACTCTGGCAGCTCTGCACGCTCTGTCTTTCCAGCTCCGCACAGATCTGTTGCACATTCCACCTTCCAGCTTTTCTAATATCACTCACAGCGCTGCAGCTGTCTCAGCCAAGACAGTTAAATACACCTGCCCTGCTATGGAGTAGACATTACCCATGGAACATCTCATCTTTGGGTCCATCAGAGGAGGGGACTGGGAACTGCTCATCTGCTATTGTTAGGGCAGGATCACACTGCCCAGGAAGTGACAGCTCTGTGACACCTCTCAGTGCACTGGTGGGACTCGAGTCTGTTCAGCAGTGAAAGCCTGGTCAGACAGGCCCAGGAATGAAGACAGTGAAAAGTACTTTTTTGGAATACTTTTGCCTTTTCTCATTAATTCCTTACATTAACTCAGTCTTCTAAAGACAGCTGTGAAGCGAGTGTTAACCTGCGTGAGGGCAGGACTAAAAGGAGAGGGAACAAAAATTAAATGCATCTTCATGCTTCAAAAGTGCAGATAGGAATCATTTTCATGTACATGAAGGAGCCACGCAAATAAACAGCAATATATTCACAATTATACAGCTATTTTTCCCTCTTCTATGGTTAATTCTACTTATTACCCTCAAAATCATTAGATGTCTTACTCCTCTTGGGAGCTGCATAAATAAGATGGAAAAGCATCAGCTTAAATTTACAGATGGAGGATTCAAATTATTTCCATGGGATTTACATTAAGTCTAGAAGAGAATTCTGGTATCCTCACCCAACTTGAGGTAACCCTACCTGCAGTGACACCGACAGGGGTGCAGGCGTGTGTTTAGGGGGGACAGACAGGCAGACGGACACACCAAGAAAAAAAGAAAGACAAAACAGGAAAAAGTAGAGGAAAAAGGTTATTCACCTAAAATGGTTTGTCTTTTTTCTGCAGCAGAAAGGTTGAACACATTGTTATGGTCTCCTGGGTCAGTTTTGTAGTACGTCTCAATATCAATAGAGAACTTCTCCACAAAAGGGCACGTGTACCTGGGAGCCAGAACAACACAGCTTAGAGTAAATCAGCCTCAAATCCCAGCCAGCCTTCACTCATGTTTTCCTTCAGATACGCTTAAAATACCAACTAGAGCTTGTTCTTCAGTAACTTCTTAAGACAGGAGCTCACCAGTTTTCAGCAAGGAGATAAATGTTGGGCCCACTCTCCTAAAAAGTTGTGACACAGATACTAATACAAGGACACCCTGGAAATGCACCTGTGCAGGGAGAAAAGCAAAGCTCCTGCCTGGAACCTACGGCAGAATAAAATATGAACTAGTTCTGTGCAGCACAGGTTTCCTGGCCAACTGATTGACTCATAGGCATTTCAAGAGAAGAGATAAAAACTGACTGGAAGTGAACTTTAATCACTTAAAAGTCAGGCAGCTCCATTATATTCAGTCACTGACAACAGCCCATATGCAAACACCGACTCCCCACCTTCCCAGGATTGATGTCACTTGCAGAGATCAGCTAAAACAGAACCAGAAAAATTTTCTAGATTTTTCATAAAAATCAAAACACCTATTAAAGCCTTTTTATTGTGCAAGATGACAGGAATAACAGATTTGTAAATCTGAAAAAGAGCAAATGTTCTAAACTGGAGTAACTAGCACAAAGGTTACTTATTCCAGGGTATCTGAAGTCCTCTGTGACAAAATCAGATGAAACAAGGAGGTCCCAGAGGGCTCCACAGAGCCTCTGGCTCTCTTCCCTCCTCAGGGTGAAAACCATAGGATGTAGGTTTGTTATTTTCTAGTTAAATGACAGACAGTTCCCAGAAAAGAAGCGCTGCGATTATTTATTTATTTATTAAGATTTTTCTTTCCCCTGTACAAATGCATCCTGTCTTCCCTGACAGGATTCAGCATGACATCTGTCCCAGCACCATGCACATTTATAATTTCCCCCAGCTTGCAGGGATCTGCTGTGTTGAGCAGAACACACAGTGCAGGATACAAGACTGAATAAAAAGCATTCATGATTTCCCAAGCTTTGACAGACAAAACAGCTCCACATTTTACAGCAATGAGCCACAAATTCTCAGGTAAATGTGCAGTCAGCCCAGGCAAACTCTTTTTGGGCAGAGATCAAGCATTGCACAGGAATTTTCGGACTTGACCCCGGTTGCTCCGAAGGATATTACTGGAAACGGAAATGCCACTGCCAGAGAGTGACATCAAGCCCTCTCTTTAACACAGGAGAACAGCTGTGGAGGTTTTGCCCAGTTTTACCTTGTCCTTGTGTAAGGATAAGCATTCCAGGACTCCTCCTCGACGCGCAGAGCTGCCTTGGGCAGTATGGAGCGGAACCAGCTGGGGATGTGCATCCCGATGTGGTAAACCTTGTGAGTGTACTGCCCACTGCCCCCCGGGCCATCCACGTAGGGCCTGTTCTCCAGGATCTCCACTCCGCTGCCTTCCCCACATGTCTCCTCTCTGCTCTTTTTCTGAAAGGGGAAAGAGATCACAAACGCATCACAGAAATGTTCGTTTTCCAGGGTATCGTACACAGACCGGGCTCTCAAAGCACCTGGACACTGAGGATGGTTTCCAGAACTCCTTTCGAGCACAGCAGAGCTGTGTGTCCAGCACTAAGATTACCAAACTTAGAGAATATAAAGGATAAAACTGAGAGACTCATCTGGCCAATGGAGAGATTTGATTTATCTGGGACCCTGAAAATATTTCCATTTGGACGGAGATGTAACGACACCTCAATTCCTGTTCCTGACACATCACACCCCAACCCTTGGCTCCAGCTCTGAGCCACCCAACAGCACAAAAACCTTTTGCATCAGCAGATGACACAGCCAAGGGGAGTTTGTCCAACCTGGCACACCCCCGTGGTGATGCGGCAGCGTGAAGAATCACACCCGCTCCTGGCGCAGCAGCATCCCAGGCTGGACACCAGGAAGAATTTCTTCACTGGAAGAGTGGTCAGGCATTGGAGCCACCACCCCTGGAGGTGCTCAGGAAATGACTGCACGTGGCACTCAGTGCTCTGGTTGAGTTGACAAGCTGGGAATCGGTCACAGGTTGGACTTGATGATCTCAGAGGTCTTTTCCAACCTCAGTGATTCCATGATCACAGTGATAAAGGCTATTCTATGACCTACACCCACAGGATTTGGGGGTTTGTTGCATGTGATCTGGCCCAGCAGCAGCTCTCCAAGAACAGCTTGGAGACTCTGCTCTGCTAATTAAGATATTTAGAAGAAACAACCCAAGTTTGCCAGAACGATCACTGCATCCCCTGGCAGCCTCCGCATTTTGGCTTATTCGTAGGACTGTCCTTCAGTGAGAAACCTGGCAAAAATTCCCTCAATAAAGAAATACTAATTTCAGTGCTTCTAAGATGAGCTAGAGGCAAACCAAATATTTATTAATTTCTCACACATTTCAGCAGATTGGATGATGTATAACCGTCATCATTTCCAAACAACAGATTCATTCTGTTAACATTTTGAGATTATTGTTTTATTTGAGAGCACAGTACTTTGGAAATAAAGGGGGGAAAAAAAGAATTTTATACCAAGAATCAACTGTGAAATATAACACAATAACAACTCCTCATTTCTGGCATACAGACAATTCAAAGGATAACATGGTTTAACAGAAAATTATTAATAAGATGCAAGAGATCAACTTCTTACCTTTTCAGGACTGGATGTTAAGCCAACAGAGCTGTTCAGAAGTAAACAGCCCTGTTTATAAAGAGCTCTCAAGTGATTTTAAATTTAAATAGCCATAACTGACAAACCTAAATAACTGACAATCTAAATAATCACATTTCCCTACCCCACAAACTGCAATAGAAAAAAACCCAGAAAAACAAAAAGTACTTTTTTTACGGTTTATTTCTAACACTCAGCTGGCAGTTCATTAAAGCACACATCTTCTTCTAACAAACTACTGTCTTTCAGTTCTTTTATAAGCACTGACCAAGCCCTGTACAAATATTTATGACAGTAACATTAAATAATCTTGATGACCCCAAAATCTGGTTAATTCAAAGGTCTCAGAAAAGGCAGTAACCCAGCCAGCACAGTGAAAAGTGTCAGACAGAATAACTGCACAGCATCTGCTCTGAACAGTTGATACAAATTATAGAGATTTAGAGTTTTATTATATGGCAGAAGCACAGGGAAATCATAAGCAGAGGGAAGATGAGTTTTCTTCATGCCAAGTTATTCAAAATTCCCTTCTAGATTGCACAGTTACAGCAATTCCAGTCAATTCTGCAAGTCCTCATTTGGGACCAAAATCCACTGAGGGGTGCATTGGTCACTACCACTACCATTCCCCATTTCACTTTTCCCTATTCAGTCAGTTTTAACAAAAACTTCTCGGCATGGAGCTGAGCTGCCAGGTTCTCACCTACAGCTGGAACCCTGAGAACCCACAATACTGGTCAATTTTTGCTGTACGTGAATAATTCCATCAGCAGCTTCTCCACACAGCCTGGAACCAGTGACACCGATGGCAGGAGATGCGAGGGTGGCACAGTGTCCTTGTCCCAACTCAGTGTGAGAGAATGAAAGAAGGAAAAACCAAATTCACTGAGGCTCTCTGTGAAAGTCAGTTCATGTCTCACTTCTGAATTGTGGTTATTTTATTCACTTCTATGCAGCTGCAGCAGACTGCAAACCCTATTCTGGGAGCAGGGTGTGCTTCCTCCTCCAGCCTTTCCAGATGACCAACTCCAACCCACAGCCTTTGTCACCCAGTTACAAACCTTCAGCAAATTCTGGCCCCTCACATCCCTCCTACTTGTCACTTATCTACATAAGATATGACAAGGGCAGCAAGAACATTTTCTCAGATGAATGTGAAATAGGAGCTGTAGCTCTGCTGACAAAAAAAAAAAATTTAAAAAAAATCAAAGATTATATCCCAAACTATCTTTAGAGCCAGGACTTTTGAATCAGGGCAAATTTATACTCATAACACACCACACTGCTGGGAAGGATAGTATGATCAAAGAGAAACTCGCCAGGATAAACCCACACAAAGCTGCTTCCCAGCCCTCCAGGCTCTCACACTTAGCAGTTGGCTTGTTGAGAAGACAACAAGTGAAATAAGGAAGGGCCAAGAGTCAAGAGAGATGGTGAAGAGTGCAATTACTGACCAGTGAGAAAGACAAAGAGAAAATATGTTTCTCGTATAATAAAAATAAAGACTTCAGCCACATGCACTTGAGAGACCAGGATAGTACTCTGGGCTTAAGTGGTGCTGTGAAAGTGAAGCACTTGTGGGAGTGAAGAGCAATTTGCTCTGCAGCCATGCAACCTCTTCATGCCTGAGCTACAGCCCGGAGAGGGCTTGTTACAAGGAAGTGGTCTGTAAACAACAATTAAAAAATAACCCTCAATTGGGAAAACATTTGGCTTGAGAAGTGTGTGGCAGGCCCTCTCCAAGGAGTATCTGCTGGAGGTGCTGATGTGCAGGCACTTGAGGGTCAGTCTCAGAGGTTTCAGCCTCAGAGAGAAGTAGAGACTTTATTTAGCAGTTTACCTGGGTCATTGCTACTCACTACTGACACAGCATCTTCCTCCTCTATAAATATCTGAGGAATGGTCCCCAACAAAATCAAAGAGTAGCTACCAGCCTTTATATGCAGGTTATCTAGCCCATAGTCACAGTAAACCATCTTATATTGTATTACAAGAGGAAACCCAGTCATCCCTTTCCAAGTCCCTCTCTCCTGCTGATGACACTCCATGTTCTGCACAGCCCCATCAATAGCTTTTCAGGACAGATGGTGACACAGATCCCTTCTAGCTAAAGTAATAGCATTAAATTACTCATAACAGGGAACCCAGAGAAGCAGATGCACCATGATTAGCAAGAATGCCAGTTACTTAAAGGCTTCTATTAAAATAAATCTCTTGGCACAGCAGCATAGCATGGGACACAGCACATGACCTCAGCACAACAATCACAGATGAATAATTCCCATGAATATCACTTAACCACTGGGCCAGCCTAACCCCATTTATCATCTGCCCTTCTCAACTGCAGACAAACAGCTGTAAACAGAGCCTTCCACAGGCAGGTTCATCAGTTCTTAGATCTTCCATCTCCTTTCCCAGTTAGAAATGTGTCTCCCCATGAGAGCTCACCTTGCAAAGCCTTAGTCTAGCAAATGACCCAGCCCAGGTGAACAGAACCAGTGACTCAATGCAATTTGTTTGTTTTCCTAGTGGGACACAGCTCCATAAAGGAATGATGGTTGATGGCAACAGAAACCTCCACAGCCCAAGGAGTCTCAGCACAGCTGAAGGAATAGAATTCCCAGAACAGGAACGCATAATGCTGGATGAAACAGTTAGGATGTGGCTTATTGGATCAGCTGGAGAAATACACAAATCAGGCTGTGTAAATTAAGATTGCCTTGTAACGTTTTGCTTTTGGGGAATTAGAAGAGAAACAGCCCCATCAACCAACTCAGAACACCAAGAAGAATATTAATCTAAACCAGAGTCCTCCTTGTGTTCCTGCCCTGGAATCCAGCACAGGCTGCTCACAGGCTCAAGCAGAGAATCTCTGCAATGCCAACAGCAGCACTGCAAACAGCTCAGCTGGTTTAGCTTCTCCTGAAGTTGTCTGTTTTCATTGTAACTACTTTGAGCACTGCAATGGTCCTGCAGAGAGCAGTAAGGGTGGACTAGGCTGCGTGGTGATAATGGGTGATGCAGGCATGTTCCAGCATTCAAAAATAGATTATAACTACACTCTCACCTTGTTTACCACTGATTATTGTTTACAGTACAACCTCTCAATCTAAATAAGTGAGACAGTGATTACAAAAGGTTGAGATGCTTTAGCATCCTGATGTTCCTACTTCCCTTCAGCAGCGCAGTCACACAGTGCCACAGGACCCAAGAGAGCTCTGATTTGAGATTACTCCAATTATGAAGACTGACAGCACCACGCTTGACAGACCTAT
The DNA here is from genome assembly GCA_013400675.1 of Oxylabes madagascariensis. NCBI lineage: Eukaryota > Metazoa > Chordata > Aves > Passeriformes > Timaliidae > Oxylabes > Oxylabes madagascariensis. Next base: position 13,525 of record VYZR01083328.1, read on the forward strand.
CATCCACGGGTAAGGAAGACACAAATCATTGTCTGGAAACAATAACCAGAAGATTTTTTGGGGGTGTTTTTTTTCCTCCAGCTCCCATTTGGAAAGGGAGTATTTTGATAGTCTGGACAAAACTCTTCTGGGAGAACGCATTAAAATAACATTGAACTCTCAGGATTTTTTTAGCCCACTTAGACACAGATAGGGATATGAGAAGTTTCCAGGCGGCTGATGGTTTCGGTTAACAAGGACAGCAAAGACATCTCCGTAACCACAGAACAAGAACATGACAGCAAATATCCCCAGAGGACCCTGCTAACATACTTGCTCATATTGTTGTGGCAAGGGAGGCTGAGAAAACATTCTCTATGACCAATTACTATTTTTTTTTTATTGTTTTGGATGCTAAGGCTACCACAAACACCAGTTAAGCTCCCAGAAACGGACCCTTCCTTTGGGAACCAGAGAAAGCATGAAGTGCCTCACACAATCCATCAGACCACAAAAATGTCTGAAGCTGCTCAGCAAGATGACTCCTACCATCACTGGAGGGCTCTTAAGACCTGTTTTCACTAACCAGACCTGTTCTGTTCAGTTTTAGAAAGGAAGTGTAAAGGCACCTGAGGTATAAACAAAATTTAGGCTGGGGGAGAGGAATAAACTCTTTGCTCTCAATCTCTCCCATACGCTAAGGGAAAAATATTCCCAACTATCTCCAGTCAAACATGATTTAGACTGAGGGATATTTCACTCTTAAAATCGATTTTCCAAAGTGGTGTCTTCTTCCCACCACCAAGAGCCTTCCTTGCTAGGCTCCAGCAGCTGCCCACCAGCCATCCTCAGTCCCACCCGGAGGCACCAGACACTGAGGAGGCACCAGTGTCACAGTGACTGCGGCCTTGCACGTGGTAAACTTTAACAGAAAAGCTGGGAAAGGTTATGAGAAAAGCAGCCTGATAGTCTCAGACATGTAATTTAGTTTATTGTGGCAGTATCAGCAGTCAAACACCACAAACAAACCAGCACAAAGTACAACGGCACGTTCCAGCCATAGCTGCCAGAATTAAACAGCACCTAAAACCAGAAAGGCAATGATGGACACACTGGGAAACACTGAGAGGTCCTGGAAGCAATGCTTGGTTTATTCTTCACGGGTTTTCCCAGCACAGGGTTGCTGCACATGGGTATCATGTCCAGGGAGGGTGTGACTGCTCAGGGTGTATCCGCTCTGCCTCCAGCCGCCTGTGCTGCGGAATGACTCAGCTCTGGCTTCTGTTAACCACTGCTCCACGAGCATTTGAGCTGACATCTAATTCATTACGAGCAATCTGCTTTCACCACCACCAACCTTCTGCCTGCTGATGCAGATATCTGATAGGCCAGGCCCCATTCATGGTCACTATTTACTGCAGGTAATCCAAACCTACGTTTCTGACTATGAAAACAAAATGCTGGGTTATTCTAAAAGTACCGTAGCTTCAAACTTTACAACTTGTTCTTTTCTTTTCTTGATGTGTGTGTCAAAGACCTGAAACACTCGCTTAAAATCGTATCACCATAACCAGGGCAATACCTGAGCAAAAAGCTTTGTTCCGAGTGAAAGAAGGGAGCAGAGGAGATGGAACTATTCCACTCTTAGAGAAGCTGAGATGTAGAACTTCTCATCACATCAAAACCAACAAAATTTTATCAGTGCACAATGTTCTAAAAGCGAACAGGAAGTTACAGGAACTAAATTAAAAATAAAACTCACCCTTACTCTTACTTACACAGAAGAGTGCTGAAATACAACACAACTTCTGGCTGTCAAAGGCTTTTGTGCCCCAGTCAGAACCGCTGAGCCCCCTCACCTTAAGGATCATAGAATCAACAAAAGTGCATCATTTTGGATAAGGAGAAAGTAACCTGAAGAGACAGAGCTGCTGGCAGGGCTACAGCCAGTACCCAGATCTCTGAATCCCCATTTCAGCACCCTGAGCATTTTGTGACAGCACTCTTTGCTGGGCTGGAGTAGGGACCTTTATCGAAATATAGCAAAACAGTCCTCAAACAGGGAAGCTTCTCTACTCCTGTTTTACATCTTAATGGTTATATTAGAAAGACAATCTTAAAAGTAGGCAGGGGTTTACCTTTAATAATGGGAAACCTGTTATCCCAGGGATGGTTTTAACAGAACTTTTGAGCCTGCACTTTGTAAGGTCCAATCAGAAAAAATGACATCAAGTTGGACTGGCAGTCCCTCAACCACAAAACTGCTGGAGGACAGTAAAGGACTTGTGAGATTTGCTCTTGCTCCTCAAAGCAAGACTCACTGTGTCTCATCGTGCACAGTGCAGTCAATGGGAAAACAGCTCCAATCCCAACAGGATTCCCAACTCTCCCCATAACACCATTCCTGCCCTTCCAGAAGCTGTGGGCACCACAGGGCCCTGCTTTTGTTTACACCATGAGCACCACGTTATGCGTGCAGGCAACTTTAAACTGCATCCTGTGTTTCCATGGCAATGGGAGGGGCTGCATCAGCAATGCCCGGGGTTGAGTTTGGGCCATCCTCGCTCGGGCTTCAGCTGCACTGAACCCTTGCAGGGAACAGCAAACCAGTGATGTCACCAGTAACCATGGTGCCCATAGCTGAGCCTCCCCTGTGCCCTTTGTGCTCTAACATGCATCCTTCACGCGTGACAATTACTTTAATCCAATTAGTGCTGTTAAAAAAACCCAAAAAAAACCACGAAGGGCCATGTCAATACTTATTTCGGGAAGGAAGGTTAGTTTGAGTCAATGAGATAACGATCAGAACACGAGGCTTTACAACAGCACTTTGAGCCTCATTGCTCCAAACACACGGGGATGACCTGAAACCCTGGGGAGCAGGGAAAGAAATCTGTTCCTCATCAACGGGTTCATTAATAAAGGCAAAAAGAGCAGCTGTTTTAAACATCCCCCTTGCAGGTTTGATCAATGGCTGGGCAATGTGCAGTGCTTCATCCCAGCCAGGCACTACCCTGTCCCCAAACACTGATGCCTCACCATCTGCACATAATTCTGAGAGTAACCATGAAGTAGTCACCCTCTGTTTTCCCAATCCAGCACCCATCATCTGCAGCTTCCAGGAGGGTTCCCTTTTGGGTCCTACCCAGCTCTGAGGGGAGATGCTGCCTGATCACTGCTGCCTGTGGTAGGGATTTTATAGGAGGGAATCTTCCCTCGAGTTTACCAAGCAAGAATTTAGACTATCAGACAGGCCTGCAACCACTCTCAATGCTGCTTGCAAGGGGACATCCAGCACACAAGGAGATGTCTCCCATGTTTGTGTCAGAGAGAGGCACAGGCAAAGCTGGGCGTGCTGGAGGCCCTGAGGAAGGCAGCTCTCCCACCCAGGCATGGGCACATTACCTGTAGCACCATCAGCACCAGCACTCCTGGCTGCTTCCTTGTAATAGAACACATTTAAAAAAAAAAAAAAGCCCTAAAAGCTGAAGGCTGGGCTGTCAGTGTCAGGCTCCTTCAAGGCAGAGCAGAAACACACCCAGCATCACTTTGTACGAGCGTTGTAGGCACTGCATTATTTAGAATCAGGGCTAGATATTAATGAAGCTACTTGTACAAAAACAGGATATTTTGGGGACAATCAATTGTGCAGGGTCATAAAAAATTTACAGCATTAAGAGAACCTTTCTCATGGCCACTCATTAATCACTTTGCCTTACAAAGACGCCCAGTCATACTCCTTTAGAGTCAGGGCTGGATGTGCCAGAGGCACACGCATTAGGGATCACTTTATTATGGAGATACCTCAAACCTGTTTACCCCACATGCCCCATCTTTCAAAATGTCTGCTACACTTCCAGCTCAGTATTTCATCTACTCTAAGTATTTCCTTCCATGTCTTTAAACTGATTTTTCACTGCATTAACTATTCCACAGACGCTGTCTGTGAGAATTACTGTCCCTGGTTTAAAGGGAGGCAAAGCAAGTTGCCCATTACTATACTGTGAGTCAGAGGCAAAATTGCAACTCGAGGTGCTCTGGATCAAGTCTAATCCTCTGGCTACATCCTTTATACTTCAGGAACCCAATGCAATTGTTCACTAACAATGGGCTGTGTGCTAAAATACCACAGGACTGGCTTAAAGAAATCCCCATAGTCTTCCTAATACTTAATTCATTACTTGCCTTTAGGTATTTGAAGAAGGGAGAACCTAATCCCAGTCAAGATTTTTGTCCATCTTTCATAAGAATAAAAAAATACAGAAGGAAAAAGGGGTTTTGACAGCCAACAAGCTCAGCAGGATTGGCAGTGCTGTGTCCTATATTAAAATCAGTGCAAATCTGAAGTTTAAAATTGTTTGTGTTATAACATTATGTCAGCTTCATTCACCTTTGTTAAGAGAAAGAGAGCACATGAACAGTCAAGGCAACATCAAGTTCACTACCCTAAAATCAATCTTTTTTGGAATATGATATGGAATCCCAGACAACGTAAGATTTCAAGGATAATGACTACAAAACAAGAAAAAAGTAGGTGTAGAAAAGGTGTTTGCTCCTTCTGTATGTTTTCCCAAAATGATAACCTGCATGGGTGTCACTGTCACCTGTGCAAATGAAAGCCCAAGTCTGGTACCACCAAACATAACTGCACCACCCTTGCCCTCAAAACTAAACATCTGCAAGTGCCTCACCCTTCTCCTCCATAAGGATGCAAATCCTCATGATCACAAGGAAAAGGTTATGAAAACCAGAGGAAGAAGAGAGAGTACAGAAGCCACAGGTTCTAACGCTGCAGCACAGAAATCAGGGGAAAAGCTTCAAACCAGGCTTTGCTTGTGAGCCTTCCAGGGTCTCTGGAGCTGTCAGCAGCGTCACCTAAAGCATAAACGTCTGTCTGTGCAGATGGCCAAGGCATCTGCATGCAGAACAAAAATAATCAGCCATCCAGTTCTTCAGTGTCCAGAGATGAAGGGTTAGTTTGCTTTCCCCCACTCAATCAATCCTTCACCATCTGCTGAGCCTGCTGGCAACTGCCAAGCAGAGCTGCGGGTTTAAGGGACTCAACTTCTGCACCTGGGTATCACAACAGGGCCTCAAGAATTACCACCAGCACCAAGCAGAGTTTTAAGTCTGTTCTCAAAGGTGCTTCCTGAGAGCTACATGGAAGTGAAGGGGAAATCAGGACAGTGCAGGTGTCTGGAAACTGAGATGATGGACAAACTATGATCCTCCAGAAAGGAGGAAAGTGACACAGGACACTCCATCAGCAGTCAGGACAGGAGAGTACAGCACACTGCAGATGCTTGGAACAGGATTTAATTTTTCAGGGAAGGCAATGAATGCGAAGCCCTGGAGGACAGTAGAGGAGAGGCTCCCGTTAAAACATGAGAGAAGCCCTCAGTTCCCAGGATCCTGCCTGAGTTCAGCAGGCAGTGTTGAGCAGAGGGGTTTTCTTCCATGCAGTGCCTCAAACAGGGCCAGAGACCTTTCCCACTCACGGACCCTCAAAGTGACAGATGACGAAGTATTAATGCTGTTAATTCAAAAGGATGATGCTGCATCTTAAAATAAGTCTCATCCTCAAAAGGTAATCTCTATGTCCAGCAGAAGAGTATTTTTAAAGCACAATATCTTTGGAGGAAGGTCACAAATACCCAGAGAAATCTGCGTAGACAAAATGAGGACCAGAGTTATTTACAACAGACAAGAAAGCTGCGCACACTGATATAAAAATAAGTTTTAATAACAAGAGGAATTCTCTTGTCTTATGAAAGGGTCAGAAGGGCAGCAGTCTCTCGGAATCTCATAGCATATGGAAGCACAGTAATGAACGTTATTAAGATGATAAAAGGCCTGACCTTTGGCTAATAACATCCTGACAAACGCATTCAGGGCTCGTATTCCAAGCTTTTATGAGACAGAGACTTTACGTTAATGCGTGCATTGTTTCTGGGGTGAGGAGGAGGAGGTGGTCAGAAAGGAAGGTTCCCTGAACACACAAGGAAAGGATGTCAGGGTTCCAGGAAAGGATTGCTGCCGAGACAAAAATACGCAGGATTCAGGAGGGGAAGAATTAAGAGACCCTTTAATAAGATCTCTCTAATGTTGAACACAGATCCCTTTGTGCCCAACAGGATTCACCTGGCAGAGACTGAAATAGCACACACGCCTCAGATGTGATGTGCAGAGTCTGAGAAGGCATCCAGGACAGAGTTCCTGGCTCAAAACTTCTGCAGGAAGAAGCAAATCCCTACACATGGTTACAGCTGTTCCCTCCACAAGTGGTTTTTGTTTCATGGAACTCATTCCAGTGCTCATCTCCAGTTCCTCCCTGCTTAGTTTAGGACAGCAGCCTGCAGCTTCCTCAGATCAAACCACTCCCAGTCCCGTGGACAACTCTCCAGGCTGAGTTCATTGGGAAACTCTCACCCTTGGAAGCAGGACTGGCTGTTAAATGTGCACACAGATTTCAGGGAAAAGTTACATTAACAGAGGTACAAAGAGTGATTTCACTGTTTTGAAATATTTTGCCTGTTTATGCACCAGAATAAAACCAGGTCACAGCAGGAAGGAAGATTGCTCGTTCTTAGCTCAGATATAAAAATGAGTAAGTTTTAATTTGGACCTCAAAAGAGACAAAACCTCAGCAATGATGCAAAAAGGCCTTGTGCCCATGGAAAAGCTAAACCCAACTGCTCTGGAGCAAGGGCTCCCAACCTGGAGAGGCTGACAATGCTGCGTGAGAGGTTTCCCAAGGAAGGATATTGAAAGTCTGAAATTTAATAGAGAAAAACAATTCAGTTGAGATCTGCTAGGCTTCAAGCAAGTCGAGGGTACATTAAGTCCTTGCTGTAATGTAAAATTAACTTATTTAGGGAAGAATTTAAGTGCTACTTAAAGTACTGAAACCACTGACTGCAGATAATATTTCAGAAGCCAGCAGAAAGCAACTTAGGAGACTTTTTGCTCTCTCACCTCAAATAAAAAAAATAAATAAATTAAAAAGCAAAGCAGCAGGCCACTCATCTCAGTTTTCACAGCTTTATACACCAGCCTGGAGAACTTGTAGTTATAAGAGGAATTACAGAGCAACACGCAATGATTTATTGCACGTCTCGCCTGCCCAGTGGCGCAGAGAAGCAAGAGAAATGTGGATTATATACTGCACAATTTTAATTCTCCCATCCAGTAAACACAGCAAATATGAGTACAGCCTGTTCCCATTTAATGGAAGGATCCTCTGCTATTTGAGCATGATGCAGCTTACATCAAATCTGGTGGAAAGTTTTGTTGAGACTCCTAAGAATAAGACAGGATTGTTCTCTCATGAAAACAGATGATTGATCCTTCCACTGCAAAGCAAAAATCTACATGAAAACGCCTTTGAAAAGTGATGACAGTACTACAGCTTGAATCTGAACATCCCTGCCCACATGGCTTTGAGGCACCACTTCCACCACAGGGCTCGGGGGAGAAGGGCGTTTTGGAAAACTTCCATTTGGACAATGCTGAAATCAAGGAAAATTTATACCTAGGCAAAAAAAAAAAAAAAAAAAAAAAAAGGCGGCTTTGTACCAACCGGAATTTAACGGGCATTTAATGTTTGGAATTTAATGAGAATTGTCACTCATGAGCTCGAAGGTAAACGAGTGATCAACTTCAGGTATGTGCTTGAGGCTCCCTAAAACCCTTGAGGAACAATGGTGGCATCTTCTTTTCCACTGCTGGAGAAGTGCTTCTCACGGGACCAGGCCTGGTGCCTCCAGCAATAATGCCACCATTCCATACGTGACAAATGTCATAGAAATTAACCTTTTGCTTTTAAGAATCGTTCCTCTTCCCAGGAACTACTTCAAAACATTCTGTTCTACATTTCAGCCACAGATTTCTCAGAAATGTCTCTTCACGGCTGCTTTGTGCGGATATCTCAGCTTGTTCCCATAACGGGGCTCAACACACAGAACTTACTTCTCCTGTGGCCTCTTCAGGCGTTTCAGAGGAAAAATAAAAGGACAGACATGAAACACTTTCTCGTTCTCTGAAAAGGACAAAATCATGCTCCACACTGCTCCTTCCCCAATGTCGGTCTCAAAGACAAAACCTCCATTTTTAAATCAAATTGAAGAAAACATCTGATATCCTGGTCTAGGAAAAGCTCACAATGAGGCCAGTAGGAATCTTTCCACCAATTTCAGGAACAATTGAAGCAAATCGCTACCAAATTATGAACTCTACCCTAACTGGTCTTTATTTTGTTATTGCTTTTTGGTTTTTTCTAACTTGAGCTGAAACCAGTATTCTCAAGAAAAAGCACAGCTAACTTTTCCGCTTGTGCTACTTGTACAAGTAACACAGCAAAGACCCTTGCTTGTCATGCACTCCTCCAGCTCCCCCAGACCTTGGGCTCCATGAGGTGTTTCCAGCTCAGCCCCCTGCTCCAGGTGAGTGGAGGGAGATCAGAAACCTGCCTTGACACCTGATCTAAGAGGAAACCTTACTCTGCTGCCTGTCAATGCAGTAGAAAATTAAAGCAGGGCTGGATAGCAATTTGGAGATGTAGTTTCTCGAGCTGGTGAACTTCCCCTTGCATGAAACCCTTCGTGGCTTTTGTGTCCTTTTGATGTTAAGATACGGCCAAAATCCCTGTCAAGTAACAAAGCAGAACCCAGTGTTCTGCTTTAAGGAAATTAACATCAGCAATTTAACTTCTGAGATCAAAAAGCAAATCCACCTCCCCAACCAAGTCCTCCAGAATTCCCAGGAGGCCCCACAGACACTCCCCAATTAAGGACTCATCCTCTGTTTAATCAGGTGGGCTCCTCCTTCCTAATCAGATCACTCTCCCCTACGCTCTGCTGCTCACTGACAAGTTCTGCACAGATAATACTCTGCTGCCATCCACCAGCTCTTCATGCAAAGCAACTGAGACAAATTAGGACGACAGAGTTGTTAACAAAATAATTACAGTAGTGTTCAAAGCAGCTACAGCATCAGGGAAAGGTAGAGAAAAACGAAGCCACCTAAGAAAAACGTTTACCTGTTTATGCCGAGATTTAGGTTAAACACACAAAGATGATACATTTGTGTCAGAACATGGAATTTGACCATTATTACTGCAAAATACACACCATACATTCTTTTACAGTCAAGTCCAAGTGCGTGAATCCTTAAGAAACACAGCTGGGTGGTCAGGAGAGAAATGGGGGAGTTGTGCTTCTGCTTTGGTTTTAGGGGTTTGCTTTTTTCCCTTATTTTAGGTTTTAAGCCAAAGCAGATTTTTCTAGCACCACTTCATCCCGCTTCAGAAAGCGGAGTTCTCCTGCAAACTCAATATTAGATGTGTGTTTTGCTGGATGAGCAAAATTACATTTTATTTAAAGTGTGGGACAATGAAATAACACTTCAGATTCATTTCCTCTTATAACTGCTCCTGGTTGGATTTCAAACACTGGGAGAACATGGGCACAGAGGATTTCAGTTACAAAAACCCAACATTTTAATTAACTGCTTTACTGCAGACAGGGAATTCCGCAAAAATTCCCATCAGTATTCAGAAGCCTATTAAAAATAATCTACATTTTATGCCTAAACTGATTAGTATCTGTTTCACTGTGGTATATAAGCACAGATATATTACATTTAATTTTTTCCCTCCCTTAATCCCAAGTCACGCCTTTGGTTCACCCTCTCAAATTTATATTAGACTGTTGCTTCCCATGAAAAGAACAGAATTTGGTTTGCAACTGGAATTGGCACGACCAGTAACCGGCACTCAGCTGGGAAGCAGGGCAGTTTATGCCCTACAGCTTGATCCCTTCCAGTAGGCACCCACACACTTGGGCTGTTTCCACAGGAATAGGTTGTTGCTTCCCCAGGTAGGTCAGACAAAAGTTCTCCAATTTAAGGAGAAGAGGAAGCAAGTCAGAAATTGAAGCTTGCATTGCTTCCTCCCACTACTCCTTTATAAGCAAGCAGCAAACCCAAAATTTAAAATTTCCAATCCTGCAGCAATTCTCCCCCAGCCCACAGAGAGCCCCCAGAGCCCCGCAGGGAGCAGAATGTTCCTGACCTGTATCATGTAGAGCTGGGCGATGCGATATTCTTCCACGCTCATCGGAAGAGGAATACGATATTCCTTTATGAGCATTTTGGATACGAAAATCTCTCGTCTGCTCAGAAACACAATCCGAAAGCTTTTAGTAAAGGCTCCTTAAATAATGGCAAGGAAATGCATCGAGGATCCCTGAAAGAGACAGAAAGGAGGGGGGAGGAAAGAGAGAAGTGGTTATTTTCCATTCTTATGGCAGAACTTCCTATTTAGGAAAAGAAAAAAGCAACAACAGGCAAACATTAATTTTTGTAATAGCTATAAGCATAATAGCAGAGAGAAGAATCCCTGGAGTGCTACCAGACCTTTGATATCAAACAGAACAGAATCTTTCAGAAGAATTTTGATTTGCTTCAGGGGATACCACCAAAGCTATTACCCTTCTGACCTTTGCCATCATATCCATCAGACTTTCATATGCAACAGCATCTCCATGGAGGAGATGTGACAAAAGCTCCAAACAAATAGGCAGATCTGCTGCTGCCCACAGTCTCCAGTGTCAGCGGCACACCAGAGATGCATCCTCTCAAAAGCATCAGGTTTTATCCTCTCAAATTCATTTAGCAGCAAGAAAAGGCAGCAATTCAACTTCCTCAGCCCTCAGTAACAACATGATGAAGAAAGTCCTTTGGATTCTAGGAATAAAGATAGCAGAAATGTACTTTTCTTCCCTGTTTTATTAGGAATTATAGTTTTGGTAGGACCCCTTCTTTTTGCACCTGCAAAACAGTCTGCTGGCAAGATCCTCCTGTCACTTCTGTCAATGTCAGACTCATTTTTACACTCCCACTGCATGAGAATACAGTCAAAGATCAAACTGCAACAGAGAAAAATCCCATCATAGCCCACCTCAAGGCACTGTAACAGAATTACTGGTTAAGAATTCAGGGAATACAGGACTTACTACACCACAGGTCAAAGCAGGAACTTTTCAAATACCTTTAATACCCCCTACAGACTTTGGATAAAAACATTAACTTTATGTAAGGAAGGGGGAAACAAAAGGATGATTGGTAAGGACAAGAGGACGCAAGAAGCAAAGTCTGTTATCAGCCCAAGTCGGGCTTGGCAGGATCTGGTGAGGGCTCTCCCAGCACACAAAGCATTCACTTGGTTCCTTCTTGTCACCAAAATCCACCTTTCTGCTGTGCCTGTTTATTGAATGTCTTCAGAGAGAGCTGCGGGAGCCAAACCAGCTCCAAACCCTGCGACTGGTAAAAACAACCAACAGAATAAACCCAACCAATTTATCTTGTGGATTAAACCATGATGTGGGAACCAGGAAACCACACCACTATCAACAGCCCTTAGTGCCAGTCGGTGTTTGCACAACACTTCACCAACCTTTTACGAGGTTTAGAGAGGTTCCAACACATGCCCACGGTCACAGGGCAACCAGGGACAACGTTCAGTATTTATAAACCAGGTTTGTTGTGATGTCTTTTGCCAGAGCCGCCCCAGGGCTGAGCACCCATGGGGACACTGCCCAGGGGACACTGCCCAGGGGACACCCAGCCCCGTGCCACCCAGCTCCCTGTGACTGCCACATTTCTAATCTGGCACTAAAGCAAATCCATCCCGGACCGACTCTTCTGGAATAGGGATCTGTCTGGTGCTGCATCATCTAAACAATTTATTTCCAAATTCAATTCTCTGCCGCGTTTTATTGCTGTCAGAGCAATCTGTGCGCGTGGAGGGGAGGATAAAAAAGTCTCTGCTATGGCAAAGCCTGTAGAGAATAATTCTGGGAAGACTCTGCTTCCCTACACTGCCGAGTTCTGCACAGGAGTGTGTGCATCCACAGGCACGTGCAGGATTTCCTCCATCAAACTAATGCTTCAGAACAGGTGGAGATAATCTCATTAGGTGGTTTTTAATTAGTGTCATGGCAAGGAACAACAGTTACCACCGCAGGATGGATCTCAAGGATCAGATTGCAATGGTGCAACTCCAGGATTCCAACTCTTGGAGTTAATGGCAGTGGGAGGTTCAGCTACACATCTTGAGCAGCTTGTTGTGCTTTACAGATCTTTGAAAATTAGATTTAAAAGCTTCTCCCCTTGTTCCCCAAATGCTCTGAAAGTGATTTTGCTCCAATAAAAGGACATCAGTCACATCTGCCCTTGCTGCTTGTTAAAACCAGGATATTTCTATTGATTGGAAGAGATGAATAAAACAAAAAACAGAACCTGAAAAGCAGTAAAATGGCAAGAAACCAGTACCACCATGGAAAAAATGTGTTTATAATGAAGTGCCAGTCAGGTAATAATTCAGATGGCTGAGACACAAGAGGGTTTATTTTATTACAGACTGAAAATCCCAACATTTTGGCTCCAAGCAGGCACGGCAGCAGCCTTGGCATGCGGAGCCTGTCTGGTCACAGCGCTGGCTCCTGTTCCTGCTCAGCTTTTACGGGAGCCGAGGGTTCAGTGTGAAGTTCCCTTCAGGCTTCTCCTTCCCCGTGGTCAGTGATTAAAAAGCAGTGTTTGGGCTCAGCCCACAGGACTGCAGGCAGCAGCAGACCCTGAAGGCACAAAGAGAACAAACCTGACTTGTTTACCTGGTTTTTAGCCCGACCGGCAAAAAAAAAGTAAATTATCAACGAAAGTTGGCAGTTTGGGTTGTCTTTGAGTTAAAAATAACCTGTTGTTATCCATTCAAGAGTGGAGGCCAGGTATCAAACCATGAAATAAAAACATGGGATTTCACCAAATTCAGATCTGGGGGAACACAATTCCAGGTGGGACAGACATGACAAAATGGCCCTTTCAGACAACTCACTGAGGACAGTGGCCTCATTCCAAAATCCTGGGATTTTATAGAGGATGAAAGCTCACCAAGTCCTCACATTGTGTTGTACAAACAAAACACAGAAGTTTTTCTGCAGAATGATGGGAGAGAGGACAAAGTGCTTCTGGAAGTAGGGACAGCTCTGGAAAACACGTGTCAAAACCCCAGCTGTGTCCATGGCACTTGTCTGCACCCAGCCCATTGCCAGAAGCAGCCAGAGGTGTTTGAGATGCTTCCACGTGCTGGGATCAGCAAACAGCCAGGGTTTCACCACTGGATTTTGGCTACACCAAGCTGGACTTTCCATGGATTTGCCAAACCCCTGTGGCTGCACAACTGGAAGATCCAGAGGCTGTTTGCAAACCTCAGCCTGCTTCTCAGCGAGAGGAAAACAGCGGTGACGCAGGACATTTCCAGACTGGCTGCTGTTCCTGCTATAGCCAAGTGGCACATTTGTACAGCCCGTTATTCAATTTATACCCAGAGCTGTAGTAACTGCAAGAGCCAGGCGCATAATTTTATACCTCAATTATTTTAAAATCAGGTTCTCAAAGCATCATAATTATGCTGCAGAGTCAATATCCTGCTGCGATGAGTCAGGTCCACCTCTGAGCCACTGCTCCAGGCAGCGTCTGAAGGCTCACGCACAGCCTGCTGCATTTACTTCCAATTTTAACAGTCTTCCTCACAACAACAAACTCCCTAAAAAAAGTGCCCGTGCTTTAAAATCAGGGGAGGATTATCTGGATTTGCAGAAGCTGAACAGACCAAGAGACCCAGCAGAATCGCTCCATTTAACCCATGAACTTGGTGTCACTTCCAGAGTGTCAGGGCAGCCTCCCCGGTACTAAAGGAGGTAGAGCAAAGGGCTGATAACAACTGACAGCTTGTAATTAAGGAGCGAGATTCAGTGTGTGAAGGGTGGTTAAACTGGGCTGCTGAAGTGCTGGAGGCCAAACCCCGGCCAGGCTTCCCAGGCTGGCCCGGAGGGGATGGAAACTGAGTGTGACAGCAGAAATCCCAGCTCCTCGATGGGTTCAGGGTAGGAGAACCACTCACGCCGTGGGTTCAGACTATAAAAGAGCTCCTCGTCTCTTCCCAGTTGTCACCTCAATGTCTACTTTTTGACCAGCTCACGTTTTCCATGCTCAGGCTGCTGAGCAGAGGCTTTTCAGGGCTGCAGTGAGCAACGCCCCAGCAGCAGGAACCCACCTCGGGCCATGGCTGCTGCATCCCCTTTTCAACAGAGAAGAAAAGGCCCCAGAAACAGAGAGCAACTATAATGAGCTTTTTCCAGCCTCACACAGGAGGTTCATTTTATGCCATTATAAGTTAAAAGGAAAACTCATCATGGAGGGTCACTGGTAGCTGGTAGCAGAAGCAGGTCCCAGCCCCAGGTCTCAGGTTCTGATCACCCACTGCCTGCTCAGGGCTGTGCTCTCTGTAGAAGCTGAGAAAAGTCTCCTCTTTGAAAGAGCACACTCGTGAGCTAACATTGATATCCTTGACTCAGCTGTTGAACCATTCTCCTTGCAATATTTTCACAGCACCAAAAAATTTAAGATAATTAACAGAAACAATTGTAAGACAACCAAGTCAAACCTGTAATGGCAAAAGGATGAGTGAAGGCATTACCTGGAGACCTCACCTACCTCCCTAAAGACCTTCCTTAGGTTCTCTACATCGCCTTTATCTCCCAAGAAGATGCTTCCTTGAAGAAAGCGGTATCAAAGAGATGTCAGCACTGATCTCAAGTCCAAGGATCAAACACTTGGATTTTGAGAAGGAACACCAGGCTTAGCAGCCCGGCCACCTTCCCTCTCCTGCAGAGCTCCCTGCAGGAGGACACAGCGCTCTCCCATGACTGGAGGAGCTGCATACTTACTGTGCTTGCATTTATTTATGCCTTTAGAAGCTGCAGCATAAATGGGAAATAGATTCCCAGGGCCTACGTCAGCAGTTTTCAAAGGCAGCCTCGGCACTCACACCTTGATTAATGCGGCAGTTTCCCTCCTGGCCCACAGCAGTCTTGCTCAGCTTTATCAGTCCAGAGCGGCTCTGCTGCAAAGACCATTCCCTGTCACTCTGATCCTGCTTGTCCACAGCGTCCCTGCCTCTCACAAACTATCCACAAGTATCTAGAGAGCCTGGTTGTCAAACCTTGCCTGCCCAACCTTCTCCAGGGGCTGTGGCACACACAGCCCGAGATTCATGACAGGGATCAGCACAGCCTGGCAATTGTCCTGCCCACATCCCACTGCCAGCTCCAGGACCACAGGACAGAGAGGAACTTCTCTAGAGTGCTCAGCACACTCTAGTCTGGAGCGTGTCACCATGAATCTCTCATAACTGACCACTACTCTGTAAAGGTCAGGGGAAAACACAATTAATGAGGCTTTTCCAAGGAGATGAATAACGAGTGCTCATATTTTACCATTCCCTTCTCTCCCCTCCTTGCCCAACCCCACCAAAGTGATCTCTCCACTGGGACTGTTTCAAGACATGTCTACACTGGAAGATTAAAAAGCCTCAACATTTCTACTTAGCAGCTTTGGGGCCACAAAACACTCATCGCTACTCTCAAAACTGTCTCACGCACACGTGCACTAGAAGAGACAGAACGAGCTTTTTAAAATCAGCAGTCTTCAGTTTTCATAGTGTGGGCTGTACCTGCTCACTGACAGCTAAGCAGATTTAAAAACTCATCAGGCCTCAGGAGAAAAAAAAAAAGATAGATCAAAAGTTAAAGCTCCTTAAAAGTGCACAGTTCACACGCCCTCGGTTCCACGGCCACTGTGTCAGTGCATGACTCTCGGCGGGGACGTTCATCTTAATCGCCCATCTCATCTGTCACATCTTCCAAGAGAAAAATTACCATGCAGATGTTTGCACATCTGACTCTCAGGACTGAGCTTAGATCCCATCTGACAGTGAATCAGCAGCTGACAACAAGTGCCCACATTGCAAAACTGCAGCGGTCCTTGCAGTGCCGGAGCAGCTGGAGCTCCTACAACACAGCGAGGGGACAGAGAAGGGGGGAGGAGGACAAGGAAAACACAAGCATTTGTGGAAATCAGCTTTTTCCATGTGTAGGGCAAGCTCCAGAGCTGTCGAGGGCAGCAGCACGGCGAGGGGCTGAGGACAAGCATTGCTTGGTAAGACACGGCAAACAAGTCGCATTTACAGTACTTGATCTTTTTTCCATTATTAGACACAATTTGACGTCACTTATAGAATTTAAGAGCTCACTGTAAAGCAGACGTTTATTACAACTGAAGGATGGAAGCGGTCCAAATGCAATATAGCGACACTGGAGCTATTAAATCTTGTTATAGTTCACTGGGCAGCCAAATACCGGCTCAAAGCAACGTGAGGAGAAGGGGAGGGGGGGGAAGTAACACCACAGCAAAGTGTGCACAACACCCACCACTTTTTCTGCTTAAATATTCTCGGATATTGCGCTGGTTTTTTGTACTTTCCATTCCTATTACTCCTTTAACACCTGGGAGAGGAAAAACTGAGTCCTTTCCTTCTGCTTTGTCAGTGATGCTGTGCTGCAAAGCCAGGCAGCCCTCCCCGTGCACACACCGACTCCAGGGGGATCAGGTGAAGTCCATCAGCTGAACTTTGGCTGGAAAATTAACATTTCAAGTCCTGCCGTGCCTGGAGGTTATGCAATAACAAACTAATAAAGAAGCCATCAAAAGAACTAATAAGCACACTCGAGCCACAGATGAGTTTAGAGGGAAAGACAAACCAGCCTCTAATCCTTTTGCTGATACTGGGGATAAAGATGAATATTAAAAAGAACGCTGACATTAACGTTTAAACATTTCCAAGTAGTCTGCATGAGGAGAGCAGCCACAAACCCCAGTGTCCTGTGGCCAGGCTGCAGAGCCTGACGAGCTGAAGGACCCGGGCAGACCCTGCTTTTAATGGTGCTGCTCTTAGTCCAAGACTCAGCACTTTGAAACTGAAAACAGGCCAACATTACACACACAAATACATAAATATAAATGTGTAATATTATTTCATATATACACACATATATATAGAATACATATATATACACACGCAAGGAAACAAAAATAAAAGCAGCACTGACAGTGTGGCAAGTACAGCGTGTTGGCTGAAAACAGACTGAAAATTGCTGGCAGCTCATTAAACTACTGTAAAGGAAAATCTATGGAATGCCACAGGCAAACAGCCTGGACAGGATTTTTCTTTGGTTGGTGGCACATCCATTAGTCTGAAGGGCCATTGGCATGCAGAAGCCTGCACACTGTGGGCAGCAGTGGCAGGGAGATGGGAGGCAGGCCAGGTTTAAAAACAAAATAAACTTATCTAATTTCCCAGGTAGCCTCCCTGGGAGGTTATTGCATTTACACTTTACAGCTCCAGGGGCTACAATCCCTCTTCCTGACAGCACTCAGGAGCACAAGGGAGCTTGGTGCAGTTCCCACCAGCTGGTCCAGGCTTCACTTGGATCCCAACCACAAATCCATCCAAGCTCTTAATGTCCATGTCCACAGCATCCCTGCTCTTTTTCTCTCCATCAGCAGCTGCACGGGAAATCACAGTTTTCTATTAAAACATCAAGAGCAGACAGTCATGAAAACTCCCACTCTTTCATCTTCCCAGTCACTAAGCATGAAAGTAAGAAATTGAGAGCAGGGAGGCTGAAGTCCAAAGCTCTATGTATTTCTTGTTCCTACCCCTCTGCACAAGGCACTTGAAAGC
The DNA here is from genome assembly GCA_013400675.1 of Oxylabes madagascariensis. Classification (NCBI taxonomy): domain Eukaryota; kingdom Metazoa; phylum Chordata; class Aves; order Passeriformes; family Timaliidae; genus Oxylabes; species Oxylabes madagascariensis. The sequence goes on from VYZR01083328.1 coordinate 31,142, forward strand.
CACTCAGTCCCAAACCCATTACAGCCATATCCCACCTCCCCTGGAACGGCAACCACAGCACTCATTCCCTGTTTTATAGCTTATTCATCGGTCTTTATGCTCATCTTTTCCAACCTACAGCCCATTTCAGGCTATTTCTCAATGTTAATTTGAATTTTTTATCTCCAAATACTTGCAGATCCACTAAACCTGCTTTTGAGACACAAAAACGCAATTTTGGGATTTGAGTCAACATTGGACAGACCCTGGATTGCTTCCTCAGTAACTCCCTATTCAAACTGAAAAGGGTCATCAACAGCTACTCCACTTTTTCAGTAGTTACAGTCCTGATGGAAATAACATTTTATTCCCTCGCTTATGCAAATGTCATGTGGAACAGGAAATGAGCATTCAAAGCTGGTTTAAAAAGACTATTTCATGGAGGAAAACACTGTACCATTGCACAGGCAGGGTTGGAGCACCGTAATACTTCACACCGGTTTCATTAGGCTGAGACTTGCCTTGCCTAAAGGCAAAATGGGGATAAAGAAAATAAGTCCCACTCCATCAAAAGAAACTTGTAATGACACCTAAAATTCTTACATGGGGAGCAAGACAGACACAGCAGTGAAGGCTGATGAATAATGGTGCAATTGTGGTGGAAAGTACAGGGCCATTTTGCACAAGAGCAGTAAATGTTTAATATCTCTGTTGCGTCTTTCATCCATAACACCAACAGATTAACAAGGTTTCTGTGGCTGGGTAATTTCTTTGGAGTTTTGATCTTGGAAATAATTACACTAAATATTTCATAAGCGCCTTTGAAAGTTTTTTTTCCTTTTTTTTTTTAATAAAGAAAAAAGAATCGTTCACTGCTCTCGGACTACAGCAGGGTAATGAAAGTGCACAGCTAATCAATAACCACTTTCAGTTCATTACTCAGCACATTTTGGGCTGGTGGTTTTTCTTCCCTTCTACTATTCCACATCCCACAGACGGAGTGATGGTGCATTTTTAAACCATCACATCTCACTGCTTTTGCAAATCATCCTTAACCACAACATGGAACATCCAGCCTCTAAATACCACCCACACCATTCAGAGGGTTCCAGGGTGTTTCCAGCTGAGGCAGAGGAGGCCCAAGTGCCAGACCAGTTCTGTTTCTTCTTCAGTCTGGGTAAGAAATTGCTGGGTCATTTCTGTCCCTTACTCCTCTTTGAGAAGTCTAAAGAAGGACAAAGCCTTGTCAGCCACTTGCACGGTGCCAGCTCCAGGTTCCTCTCTGATGGGACCAGAGCCTTGGCTTTGCCCCAGATCCAGCTGCTGCCCTGGGGCCACAGCTGCACCTCCACAACACCCAGGACCTCTGCACGTGCTTCCAAACCAGGATGCAATGGCCAGTTCAGGCAAGCAGAAGACCCCAGGGATACTTCCAGGTGTTATCCACATCCCCAATTCTCACCTCCTCCAGGAAAACCCAACGTACTCCTTCCCCACTCTGCCCACTCCATAAAAAATACAACCCAAAGGACACACTACAATCATTTAAAATACAGCTGAAACTGGAAACTGAATCCAAGACTTAAAAAAATAATAACAAATGATGAATTCACCCAAGCCAAGGACAGGAGTGGTACCTAAGGAGACAAATGCAGGTACTGGCAAGAAAAGAGGAAACAACATTCTCTGAATCACCCACCCAGAGCAGAGCCCCAGGAGCAGGAGTGCCTGGCTGGGGCCCAGCTGTGCTCCTTGCAGCAGCTCCTGGGGCTTGAGGGATGCATTAAAGCTCTGCCCTGGCCTCAGGGACAGCCATCATTATCCCTCATTTGCAGGGAAATTGAGACATGGGGAGAAAAATTGTCTGGTCCAATATCCAAGAGAGAATCAGTGACAGAGCAGACTCGAGATTGGATCCAACTTTTTCCACAAAATAATTTTTTACAATCAGAGGAGGGAGTGGAGTAGCTCAAGCAAATTCAATTTTCCTGATAATTGGCACAATTCTGGAAGAAAAAAATGTGAAGAGGTTTTTCTCTTCTTACCAACTGCCTTTCAAGATATCAGTAATTTCTGCAGAAAATAAAATGATTCTTGAAAATATCAAATTTCCCCAAGAGTCCAGAGGTTCTCAGCACACATCTCACCCCATCTCCTGTTATCCCTAGTGGAAAGCACATGGGAGCTTCAAGAACTTCTCTGTTTTGTTGAAATCTTGGTAGATGCAGGTTTGGTGTTGAGTGAAGCCTGGCAGAGCTGCCCAGGCCACTCAGACCAGCACAGCCACAACCAAACACTCACCCTCCCTCTTCCAGAAGAGCTATAAACCTCCTGTTTCTACAAATGACAAGGAAAACAACTACTCAAGATCAAAAGACGCTCAAACCCTCACAACAGTATCCCCAAAACCCCATGTAAATAATCCTTTGCTGGGGAAAATATTCTCAGATGTAATTAAGTGGTGCTCTGAACCCAATTTTTGCATTAGTATCTTGGGCATCACAAACCAAACTCACTTTTCAGCTGTCAAATCCACAAGACAAAACTTTGAAGCAAATCCTTTGGCCTTTAATTCTGACCCATTTTGCTGAACCCCTCCCACAGCCCTTCCCACTGCCACTGGTTTCAGAAAGCCAAGATCCGACTTCACTCAGAATTCTCTCCAGGAAACAATTCTCTTTTCTACAGAAAATTTCTGGATATATCAAAGCATTTAATAGCCATAGAGCACATATTGTGGTTTCAGCCCAACAAAGCAAGCAGAGAGCTTTCCCAAGGGGGGAATTCTCCTATTCCTGGAGGACTCATGTGTGGTTTTATTCCTCAAATTAAATGGGATTTCAACCGCTCCTCCAGCTACAAATTCAGCAAGTACATCAGGGTGTCCTGCAACAAGGTGTCATACTGAACATGTGGGTCAAAAGAAAGCAACTTAATGTAAATTAAAACATAAGTAACAAAATCTGTTTCCTGACCCCCAGGACCCATTCAAATGAACTTTTCCTTTGTTCCCCAACAAATATCCAAATTGTTTTGGGGCTGTTCTTTTTTGAAGTGTCCCTTACAAGACAGTGTTACAAAAGCAAGCTTATTAAGGGTTCAGGCACAAAATTTTCCTTTTCTTGAGACGCACCATCGGGTGGAAACCTTGTTCCAGCCTCACAACAGCTGAGGAAGCAAAGCACGGAGCAGAAAGTGTCCAACCCCCTCGGTTCAGATTTCAGGGATGGCTCTGACCAAGTGGGGGCAGTTCCCTGTCCCAGCTTTCCAGCTCCTGCCATGGCCTGGCCAGTTGTTTCACACCTTGGGAATTTCTCCATCCTGGCTGACCCAGCTCTGGCAGCTCTCGGATTGCAGGAGAGCTGCACAGCCCCACATGCCCTTTGCTAAAGGGCATTACAGCTGTATTTATATCTGACATAAATCTGCTTTGTAAACAGTGACCTGATTCTGGAGCTGGGCTTTCTTAGACAGCTCACATGTCTGTTGGTCCTGAGGGACAGCCTCTCAAAAACCCCAGAACTGGCAGGTGGGGAGTCAAAACCACCCAAAGCTGGAGGGTTTGGCATACCCACAAAGTGCAACAGAAGAGCCAAAGGACTTCAACATTCCAGCCAGATCACAACATGGCATGAAGAAAAGGACAATTAGTCTGTGCAAAAAAAACCCCAGAAAACAAAAAAAACACCCCACAACTACCTGCAGTCTACAAGTAATGCAAAATCTAAGGGACATTAAAGTTTGGATAGTTTAGTCCAAAATTCACTGCAAATTCTGGCTCACAGTCAAAACAATCAGAAGCTGAGCTGAAAATAATATCGAAGTTCTCACTCCAGGCACCAGACCCTGTTTTCTCATCTCATTTCTATTCTTCTGTTTGCTGCCAATTCGAAGAACTGTGACCAAAAAAATCAGCCCTTAGTCTTGTTCTTAGAAGTGTTAAGCTCTTATTTACGAAGTTAGTGTTAGCCACTGAGTCCATAAATTACAGCTAAAGTACATAAGGAAGCAGTCATGACATAACCCCAATTTAGTCTGAACCAGGCCACCACAGTCAAAGAAGTGTTTTTCAAAATGTTAATTAATTTTTAAAAGAATGGATTAAAGGGGCTTCTCAATTAAAAGAATACTTTAAGGAGACAAGCTAGAGAGGATTGTCCACTTTATTAATACAGCAATTTAACAGCTATTCAACATGTAATAACTTCTCATTAAAAGCCAACCCTCCCCCTTCTCCAGCAGATTAGCCACCCATTTGTCAGACACAATACAGCTTCCTCAGCCTGAAAGTTCCATTTCTGCCCTTCCACAGATTTGCTTTTATTTTGCTTCTGTCAGTAAGCGGAAATCCTGAATGACAGCAAAGTGCAGAAATCAATAACACAAACAGGGCCTTGGTCTTTCAGGGGTTCCAGAACGTGTTTGGAAGCAGCATTCTCAACAATTCCTGCAGTGATAGCACAGAGTCAAATCCTGCAGGAGCCAGGCAGGAAACCTTGGGATCAATCCGAACAATGCTGCCCAAACACATGGCCAAGGCTCATCCATGAGCTGGACCTTGCCTGGAAGAAGTCCTTTTTCACCCAAGGATTACCCACCAGCACCCCACAGCCTGCTTGGAATTGGAAAGTGTCATTGAAAAGAGGATTTACAGCAGTTTTACCAGAAGGTTCCCACTGCAGCTCTGAGGTTTTGGGTTGAGCATTGGGAGCTCAGCCAGGGACAGCAGGGACAAGTCCTGGGGCTGGGCACACTCAGAGGTGTTTCTCAACACCTCTGAGAAACCTGCAGCCAGGTGTCCTGGAGACACAGACAGGAGACACAGCAAAGCTCCTGGAAGGGCAACCTACAACTCAATAAATCAACAAGAGCCCTGTGATTCCAGTGGGAAAGTTGGAGCACTGAGTGGAGGAGATCCACACCAGAGCAGCACAACATTTTTGATACAGTTTTGTATCAAAACCCCTCCTTGGCAGCCACAGCTGGATTCTGCATGGATTTCACTGCAGGATCAGAGCTCTAGGAAGTCCTTATTAAAAGATAACAGAAACTGAAAGAGGTTACAGCTAAGGCTAATGCCACCCAAAAGCTAAAGCAAACAAAAACATTCCAGTCTAAGATTTATCTGCAGAAACCATTCAAGCAACTCTTAAGACAATTAAGAGTCACATGCCCAGGCTTCAATAAAAAGGGACACCTTTCCTGCAGCTCCTGCAATTTTCAGGAATGAATCCAGACATCAGCAGAACAGGAAGTTCAGGATATGTACAGCATTAGTTTCCAAGAGAATATTTATCGTGTCACGTGAGACCAGCATTTTTAGCCAACTTGGGAGAAAATAGACAAGCTGCAAAGCTGCCCTAAAAATACCAGTCATGATAATTACGAGGAAGAAAAGCAAAGCATAAGCAATGGCAGCACTAACAATCCATACTTATAGTGACAAGCTCCTAACAATTTTTTTAATTACACAGACCACTGCCAGAAGATTATCTCAGCTGCTCAGGTGTGCAATTCGTGTTTTCAGTTTAAAAAAAAAAAGAAAAGGCATCAATAATTATGTAAATCCAAGACCTTATCTTCTCTGTCCTCCCACTAAAACACAAGCGTTTGCCAAGAGCCAGCTGCCCCTCCTTCCTCAGGACAGCACTATTCAGCTTCGGCATTTTTAATAAAATTAATAAACAGCAAAACAATCCAAGAGGTAGTAAAAGCTTCATAACTCATCCTGGGCTAGAGGTGGAGAGGAAAGCCTGGCTGACAGGAGCCACCCGTGGGTGAGATGCCTCCCTGGCCACAGGTTGGTGACAGTGGCTCTTCCCAAGGCACAAACCAGCAGCAGCTCCTGCCATGAGTAACTGCAGGGCTTGCAGGAGCCAACAGTTGTAACAGGAGATTTATTTTTGGCACTAAAATCAGCGAGGGTGACTCACGATAGGCTCAGGGAGCCTCGTTGATGAGTTTCATTTGATACAGTCACTTTTCACCCTTGATTCTCAAAAATGCCGAGTGACAGTAATGACAATGGAGTATAATAGTCCTAATTAGCTAATTGGAGAGAAAACTCCAAGTTCCAAACTAACCAGAATTGTTGCTTCTAAAAATGCAACGCAGTTAATCCCTGTTGATCTCTGAAATTAGAAGAGAAAGAAGAATGGCCATTTTCTTCTGCACATTCAGCAACAACATCCCGACAGCCCCATCAGGAGAAAGAACACGAGCAAGAGCTGTTCAGAGCCCTGGCTTCAGGATGATTTACTGCTAAATACATTAGAAGCATCTCCCACTGACAAAATAAATAGGCCAGACTGTATCAAAAACCAAGCAAATCATTGCCTTCGCAAGCACAGGTTAATGCATTTTTTCCCCAGCAATGATAAAGAGGACAAAAGGACAATGGCAAGCTTTGAAAATGACTTGCCAACTAAGTGATGGCTCAATAATTACGTTTTGGAAAAACTTCCTTGCGTTTCACACCAGTGAAGCCACTCTCAAAGCAACTGAAAGCACCAGCAACAAAGAGAAGCCGATGTGAAACTTGCTCTGTTGACTTGACCAAAGCAAAGGGCTGTGCAGGAGAGTGGACTTGGTAAAGTCAAATTTAGGACAACCATTACTGCTCTTTAGAGCACCAAAGTTGGTTGGAATCTTTATTTACGACTAAAGTCCAGTAGCTTTCCTCTGAATAGAGGATCACATGGAAGCTATTTTCTTTGTGGAGGTTATTTTGAGCTGAAAATATTTTCCAGTTCCATGCTGACAGACAGATCATAACTACACTGTTTTACAGAATAATGGACAAGTTTTTGAAGCCTGTCACAGGGAAAAGTAGAGAAAGCTGCATTTTTCTCTTTACTGTATTTATTCCTGCAGGAGTTTACTCTTTCAAAATAAGGTCATGTGCTCCTTTAGCACAAAAGGACCCAACTGAGCAGAGCACAGCTATCTGTCCCATTTGTCATCCCAGGCAAGAGGAGATAATCAGATTAGCCAAACAGTTACAAATTGCACACATCTGAAGGAGAAGGAAGTAATTTTCTCATATTCCTCTCTCTGGCAATCACCTCCAAGATTTCCAAAACAGCAGCGCCAGCCTCCCTAACACTTCCCAGTGCTGAGCTCCTCCAGGATTCAGGGACCAACTCCTCTGGAAGCCCCAGGTCAGCTTGTGACATTTATTGGAGAAAATGGTTTGCTAAGACGATGTGGTAAAAGCCTGCATTAATACCTCCGGCTCTATCCACACCTCCAGCAATGTTCCCTGAGAGCAGTCCTGTGCTTGGCTGCAAAAAGCCTCCGGGGAGAGGCTCCTCCACTCTCCCCCCCCAAACCAACACGCACTGGGTGCAGCACAAGGGGTGATCCCAGGACAAGGACAAAGGGGATGATTTACTGTGCTCCTGTTGCATCTTTCACCCTGAGTGGCCCAACAGCTCTTCCTGCAGAAATGCTGCCAGAGCAAAGGCAAGGGGAGCACCCAGGCAGAAAGCTATGGAGCATAAAGAGGTTTTTAAAACAGAGAAAACAGCAATGTGTGGTATTTGCACCACAGGCAACTGTCTCTGAAATCCCACCTGAACCCCTTGTTTAGGGTTTGGGGTGCCCTAGGACTTAAATTACCACGTTCTAAAAGGGGAAGGGGATTAGTTAAGTGAATTCCTTTATACCTTTGGAGTTCAGTTCTTACACCCAAAGACGCTCACACAATCTGCACTGAAGAGTCTTTGGAAGAAGCTCCATGAGCTTTGTGCAAATGAGCACAAAGTTACCAGCAAGTACAACCCTTTTCCAGCTCCTCAGCCTGCAGGTGATTGACAGCATTTCCAGAGCAAAAGCCTTGTACAACACAGAACCATCCACCAGGCAACATCAGGCTTTTTTCAGCGAGCAGTGAATTGCTCATTTGCCGGAACACAAGGTGCCTCATTTTCCTCCCTAAGACACCACTAATCCTGTATGCAGGGCTAAAATATCTCTGCTGCCCAGCCTGGTGTTGTCAGTGCTGAGAAATACTGGAAACCAGAGCTTTGATTCACACTAAGGACAGCTGAAAGAAATGTCAGCAGTTTTTATTTTTAAATGCATGGAGAGCTGTGCCCAGGGCTAGAACACTCCCAGTTCCCTCAGATGTTTTAGCACATACCAACCAGCTCTTCTGAAAAAGGACTTAGAGACAAACCTTTTACTCAATAGTGCCTTTCTTGGGGTCAGCCACAGAAATCCCCCTCCTCCTTCATTCCCCAAACCAACTTTCCACCCCTGGGACGGCTCCCAGCTTGCATCACACCCAGGGGACTGGGGATGGTGAAGGTCCATCCTCAAGCTTGCATGGAAACAATGGTTTGTGCAGCTTTTTGACTTAATTGTTTGGCCTCCAGAGAGGATGAAGAAATCTCTTTGACTGTTATCCCTGTAACTGGCACCCCCAGTTAATGTCAAACATCCTCTGCCCCTGTCCTGCAGCACAAAACAAAGCACCAAAAAAATCCCCCAAAGTTAAGCAATACAGAGACAGACTGCGCTGCAGTTGGGAGGGTTACACACACCACCCAAACTCGTGACATTCCCATAGAAACCACAGTGGGAAAAGAGAAAAGCCTCAAAAAAACTGACAAGATAAAACACACATGGTGAAATCTGTAATTCTGGTGAAAAAAATCTGCATGTGCAAGTTCCTCCCCAGCTTTCCAGCAGCTCAGGCACTCAGGGCTGACACAGGTAACACCCAACTGATGCCAATAAAGCATTTTTTCAGATCCTCCAGGCTGCCTGATGGGAATAACCACACATTCCCAGCAGCGGTATTTCAGAGGACAAAGCTGTTGGGTATTAGAAGCAACTTTTCCCTGTTACTTATGAGCCAGTTCTTGTAGTTAACTGTCACTACAAATAAAGGAGCTTTCTAAACTTTTCCTTAGAGCGTAAAGTCTTTCAGAACATACATTTCCCTCATTAGCAGGACCAGTTAAGCAAACAAATATTGGGACGTGCAAGAGAAGCAATTGATTCTTTCAGTCAAACACTCATCCCTCTAGGAAAAAAAAATCCTAGAAAAAACCCCACATTACTACCAAGAGCACACAAGTTCAGCTAATGAGCTAATTGGCCACTTTCCAAAAAAAAAAAAAAAAAATTAATGTTTTATCACACACTTTCCTACTCCAGAGAAGTGTTTTTGTGTGACATCAAAAAAGGGAAAGAGAAAAAGAAGAAAAGGGAAGAAAAAGACAGGAACGCTCAGGAATGCTTAGCAATGGCTTTTAAATCACTCAGGATGCTCTGCTCATGTTCTGGACATCAGTCATATTCCAGTGCTTGGCAGAAGCAAGGCAGCTCCACCAGCAGAGGCACAAACATTCATGGAAGGAGGTTGTTTGTTACAAACTGAATCATTCCCTGAGATGCCTGATGCATCTCCAAACCTCTTCCAGACAGAGGAATGACATGCACAGCGTGCCTGGTGCTAAGCTCAATTGACTGCACACCACTGAGCTCTACTACGAAAGCCAGAAATAAAAGCCAACCCCAAATCCAGGAGGTTCGGAAGTGACAAATCTGGAATTTTGGAATCTGGACACTCTTCTGCTCATCCAGGTCTCCATCCCAGCAGGAATGCCATGTGAATCTCACTTCTCCTGGGATGGCTGGGATGTTATGAACCCATTGCCCCTGTTTTTTCCCCAAAGCTTTACCACCAGCATCTTTCATGCAGAGCACATGATTTTCTGCTTAAGAAAAATAAAAAACAGGATTGTTTTTCGGGTCTTGAGAAATACTTTAGTCTGACAGATGGGGTTTTTTCTGGAATTAGTTTCTAAATATATACTCTACCTACCACGCCATCAAAAGCAGGGCTAAAGACACTAACCAGTCAATGCATTAAAAGGTTTATCTTGTTAGAGGTTTTACAGCTACTTAATAATGAGTTTTGGTAACCACTGCCTGTATGTGTTTATTACTGTAAAACAGTCTTTAAAAAAATATATAATCTGTAATAGCATAACCTTTCCCTTCAGCTGCATAAAAATACTGTACTCCAATCAATATCATCCGTAGCAAGAAACTAAAAAAAGATCAGCAGAAGCCATAAAGCACAGTAAATTACGTTCAGGGAACGGCTCTACTGCCACCATATTTTATAGAAATTCTATTTAAAATTCACACACAGAAAAAAATTAGACATACAGGGAAAAAAAGCAGATCTGGACAGGAGATAAAGCAAGTAAGTTGCGTGGTCTGACAAGCGGGATAAGAAAAGCAGAAGGGTAGACTGAATCTGACCTTTAAGGGTCAGTCACATTTTCCATGTGCTGCTAAAGATCTCTCCCCAGAGGGAGGAGGGGGCAGCAAGAGAATCAATTCATAAAAAACCCCATCAGTGTTTACATGAAGGAACCAGTGAGAAATTACTCTTTTACGACTCAGAGCAAATCTCCCGTTACTTATCTGGGCAAGAGGAAAGTTTAGCATCACCCTGCCAATATTTTGGCGTTTGAAGGTTTTACACATCTCAAGAGTCTGAAAACAGCCAGGCCCTTCCATCACACAAAATAACAAGCGTTCCTCCCACTCCAAATCCAGAGGCACTGAAGGGCACCACAGCAGCTGAGTTCACAGAGCATCAGAAGAGCACAAGCATTTCTTTAGCCAATAACAACAAAATTCAAAACAAAGCTACAAATATAAACTCAACCTGCGCTGTGAGCCCATTGCTTAGGGAACAAGTTATTGCTCTTTAGCTTTACTGACCTTCCTGAGCAAAAAGTCCTGAAGAGACACTGACATCAGGAATCAAAGGAGCCATAGGTTTATATCCCAGAGCCCCCACCCCATCAGCATCTCCAACCAGTGAGGAATCAGGTGTTAATTAAAAATAGCTGGGCATCCAAAACAAACAGGTTGAAAATGTGGATAAACTTAGTACAGCTTAGGAAAAAAAAAAGATGCAAGCCCCCCTGCTTTTCCTGCTTGCTCCTTTCACAAAAGCTTGGAACATCTGCAGGAACTGCCTCTCCAAGTATATCCCAGGGTTTACTTACTATTTATTCCCAGGAAAATTTCAAACCACCAGCCCTTGCCAGGGCTGTCTGAGATGACCCTGTGGCTGCCCCACCTCCGGCTGCGTTCCCAAGCATTCCCCAGTGTTCCCAGGCTGCAGGTCCTGTGAAAGGTGCCGGCCACCGGCCCTCCTCCTCTGCAAATGCTGCTTATCTCACCTACAGCCAAGACTTCCTTCTTTTCTGCTCTAAGGCTACTTCCAATCAGAGTTGGGAAGATGAAAGGAAAGCAGATGCAGAGGCATGGCTGGAAGTAGAAGTAATTAGGATGTTGGAAACCAAATCAAAACAGAAGATACAGCTTTCAAGAAGTCCCCCTCTATTAATCTCAGGTTGAGAGAGGGATAAAAATGTTTCTATTCCAATGATGATCTTTGAAGAAAAAACTCAGTGTTTGGCACAAGGAGAAAAGGTGACTCTCAAACTGGAGAATTAAGCAGTATTTGCATTTATTCCCATTTCCTTAGCTAAGCCACGTACAGTTACCTCCAATGCATGTTTCCATGCACAACTCAAAAATCAGAAATATTCCTAATTTAAATATAAAACAGGGACTTGAGACACCAAAGCCAGATGATGCTCCCCATAAAGAGCAAATACAGCAATACTGTCATTTTCTTTGAAAAGTCGGTGGTTTAGGGTTGTTGTTTTTCCAGGGATTTTTGTTTAATGGTGCACTTTTTTCTTTCTACCTTTCCGCCAGCTTCCCTAGAAGAAAACAAAACAAACCTCTATGACTAATCCTTCACTTTGCCAGCTGACAGAAACCACGGCGTTACCACAGTGCATTTAAAATAAAATTACACTTTTAAGGGGAAAATGCAAAAGCACATTCTGGTCCTTTGCCTTCCCCCTCGTCCCTGAGCCATTACCCTGCACTTCTGTCCTTCATGAGCCAGGGCTGGAGCTGCTCCCCTCACTTGGGGGAAGCCTCAACACTTCAATGATGCCCTGACTGGACAGGAAATCCACGTCAGGACAAAAAGGGAACTGCTTCTGCCACCCAGAACTGGTGTGAGAAGTTGCCACGGAGGAAAGGGAACTTGCTCAAGTGTCTTGAGGTACCGTGAGACACTGCAGCCAAGCCAGAGGGAATACAGCAGCAAATAGATTCAAGTGCTCCCACAAACCTGAAGCTTCCAGACAAGGAATTACCAGTAATTACTAATAATATAATTTTCATGCAGCACTCATCAGCATGAACCAGTTCTGTCCTCACAACAAAGAGGAACAACAAAAGCCACAAACAGTTACTGAATTAGCTTATTAAGATCTCTGGGATTTTTTTGAACCTTCATAACCATCAAAATTGGTCTGAATGCACAAATATGATTACAATAAAAAGGCCCAGATGTCTTCTGGACACGGCAGCATCAGATCCAACATCATATTGCAGAGACCTCACACTGAGGAATCTCTTCTAAGGGATGAAGGCTGCTCCTCTGCAGTCACTGCCCATCCTGCTCCTTCACAGGAAGGACTGCAGCATGGGAGGAATTTCAGAAGCTGCTACTCCAGTTTCAAACATGCTTCTCTTTAAAAGAGCACACATTTGCCAAATACCAGGGGTGGCCAAGCAGACTGTCCAGGGCATGGCACAGTAAAACAAGCAAGTAAACACAAACAAACAAAAAACCAAAAACACCTAACAGCAAAAATAGCGAGCTCAAATGCTGCAGCTGATTTTCCTCCTGTGCCTGTCGCTATTTCCAATCAAATCACAGCCCTGTAAGGCAGAAAGCCCAACTCCATCAGATGCTCTCCTGGTTAAGAGCCAGGCACAGGCGATGTGACCTATGGACCAAAGCAGACCCGTTTACATCAAAAATTTAACCTCTGGGATGAAAAGATCAGGAGGCCTCTCCTGCTGGTGAAAAACAACCAATCACTTCATCAGTGAGGTGGTCCCGAAGGGAAGAGAGGCACAGCAGGACAGGGGAGGCTTCGTCCAGCTCTGCAGAGCCCTTCCCACTGCCTGGAGCCAGAGCCAGGGCACCAGGAGGGGAGAGGAGCCCTTCGGAGGCCGCTGTGCCCAGCCAGCAGGAGCAGAGCCAGAGCAGGACAGGGCTCATTCCAGAGACATTTTTAGCACGAAGAAGGGAAGAGCGCAGCAGCTCTCCTGTACTACTGCATCCACCCAGTTTCCAGAATTTCCAACTCTGTAATGATATGGTTCCTGGAAGAGCACTTCTAACTGGATTAGAGGACATCTCGTGAGCACGCCCTTGGCAGCACCATGACCATGGTGTGGAAAGACTCCTGAGTGTGTGATCCAGGCCCTCAGTAATTCAGTTACGTCCCCTTTTTAGCAGAGGTGAGAGGCAGGTGTTTTAAAAGCAGCTTGCTCTTAAGTTTGTTTTGTGTTTGAGGGGTTTTTAACATTTTTTTTCTCTGTTCCCTCCTTATAATAGTAAAACAAATTGCTGCTCTTTCTCCAGTCCCAATATTGGTTGCGCTGCTGAGAAAGCTCATGTAGCAGAGCAAAACTGAACTCAATTAAAGATGAAGCATGGACTCAGTTTTCTTTTGAGCAGGAAGGACAGAGACTCTCAAGAAGCTTCACCCTACACTAACCAGGTGTGGCATTGCCCAGACACACTTGCTTAGTGAATTTTATGCCGTGTAAGAAGAGTTTTTCCACAGCGACAAATACTTTATAGAGCTGTCCAAGCTAAAACACCCATTTGACAGGAGATTCAGCCCATCCTTGGATTCATTCATGCTCTGAGCCATGCCCTTAAAAGGAGAGCGTGTTATTCTTTTGCATTAAGCAAAGCTGTGCTAAAATGTTTGTTTCTGATGGAACAGGGAGACAGACACCAGGAGGAAGCAAGCTGTGTCTGCAGAGCAGAATTCCTGGCAGATGGGTCAAGAGCAGCAGCTGTGTTCACAGAAAACACACACGTCTTTACATACTTGGGGCTGCCATGTGGAAAACATCACAAGAGATGGTTCACAACGAGGGGAAAAGGGGCCGTTTCTGACAGCAGGTATCAGGATGCTGCACTCCTGAGCCTCTGCAGTGGATGCTGCAGATTGATGTCTCATCGGGCAGGGAAAAGGTCAACATTAATAATGGAGCTGCACCAGTTCGTGACAGTCCCAGAAATATCATGAAGAGATACTGATCTTTACTGCAGTGTGATCACCACACGCATCAGAGCAGCCCCACCTGCCCAAGACCAAGTTGAGCCACCAGTGCTCCCAGTCAGGCTTGGATTTCCTTGGCAGCATCCTGCCCTTGTGCACATCAGGAGCACGTTTCTCCCACTACCTACACAAGAGAAGGGAAAAGTGACACATTCTATCCTTCCTCTCTATCCTTGCCGTGAAGCAGATCCTTGTGCAGAGATGACAAGGGAAGATTGAAGCAGAGCAGTCAGAGCTCAACGAGACTGAAATCAGAGCAGAGTTCACGCTTAACAGACAAATGACCCGATTTTAGAGTGCTCATTACACACCACTTTGTACAGCCAATTCAAAAAGCAGCTCCACATCTTCTCTGCGAGTCAGGCAAAGGGCTGCTGCTGGATTTACTAAACTGTGTCATGGAAAGAGCTACAGATGCCTTATCACTGCTGAAATGCTACAGAGATAAGGTCCGTGTGTCAGCTGCCTGCTGGAAACACAACTAAGGGCACTTTATGCTTATTCTGCACTGAAACCAGTGTATCAAATTTTTTATGCTAACAGGAGTTCCAGACACCCATCAGAAAATGAGCATAACGTTACCACATACTTTGAATTGCCCTGGCCTCAGCAGGCTCTCTCTAGCCCTTCTTTCAAGATGTTTTAAGTGGATTATTTTCCCCAAGAAGGGCCAGGGAGACACAGAATTTGTTACAAGCAGAACGAGTAATGAGTTTAGCAAATCCCTTATGCCAGTTACACTTAAACTGCTGCCCTAAACGCACCAGGTAGTAACAGTAATTAAATAAGCAACAGCATTGTGCTCCCAGGATTTTTTCCACTGAAGGGCTGGAAAGCACTTGAAGCCTTTGTCAGGAAAGCATGTAGGTGCAGCTTTGTTCTCTGCTCCTGGTGAGGATGGAGAGGCAGCTCTCCATTTCCAGAGGAACACTACACAGGTTAACAGCACTCTTGTTTTCTCCTTTATAGCTCAGGGATAGAGGGGAACATGAAGTGTGATGTGAACATCTGGTGAACACACACAGGAGGGCTGCAGTAAGAGGAAAAATCATTGTTTCTGTTGCAGGTGCCCTCAGCACCATTTCAAAAACCACCCTGTTAAGATCAGCAGAATCCACGAGATCATCACCTTTGGGTGCTGAACTTGATTCTTCATGGCAAGTCCCGCAACAGAAACACACCCTCACCCTCGAGGGGGCCAGCAACCAAAGGAAAGCTGTTTCCTTCATCACATATTCCACAGGGTCATCTCCTCCCAATTGTTATTCCGAGGACTCGGTCCTTCGACTCTCCGCTATTTCTGCACATTGTTAATCTGAGCGCACCACGTACTCCGAGCATTCGCGAGTCTACAGATAGGACTTGCTCTATTCATAAATAGCAGAGCTCCAACAGGGAAAGATCCCAGGATTAGTCAGAGCTATTGAGAGAAGGGAAATTAGACAGCAGGTACAGAGAGAAAGCCCGAGTGTGTGTGTTACATATTTAAATGGCACTGACATTTCTTCAAAGCCTTACTGGGTTTTTCATAGGTTGGGTTCTTTGGGGTATTTTTGATTGATTCTTTTTTTTTTTGAAAGGCTGCAGTTGTAAAGGTAAAATTCTCACAAAAAATGATCAA
Organism: Oxylabes madagascariensis; assembly: GCA_013400675.1. Classification (NCBI taxonomy): domain Eukaryota; kingdom Metazoa; phylum Chordata; class Aves; order Passeriformes; family Timaliidae; genus Oxylabes; species Oxylabes madagascariensis. The sequence continues at coordinate 46,949 of VYZR01083328.1, forward strand.
GCAGCTGTTATTGTCACAGTGGGAGAGGTTGAATACCATATGATTAATATCCAAGCTTACTGTGGAACAACAAGAAAGTACAACTAAAAGGAGAAGGAAAGTCAAACTAGGAAAAAAAAAAAAAAAAAAACCAAACCAAAATCACTCACACAATCCATACAGTTTAGACACTAAGCATATTGTCACAAGGGACAGAACAAAGTCCCCACAGCTGAGGAGGGACCTGTGTGATGTGCTTACACCCAGGAGCAATGCCCATTTTGCTCTGTGCTCAAAGAGAAACGTGAGGAGGTTCACGCGTCTTCAAGAGCTGGGCCTGGCTGAAGGCTGGAAAACACATAGCTCCTGCTAATAAATCCTTTAATTTATTAAGATAATTTCTCATCATTGAAGAGAAAGAAAAGCCATACCCCTGGAAACCACACTCAGTGAACACAGCAACTAATAAATACAAAGACAGCTCAAGAAATGTATGTTGTTATATCTTCTTAACTTCTTACTTCATTGGCTAAACTGTAAATTAGCATATTTCCTCTTTTGTGAAGATCTTTTTTTCCCTCTCCCCAAAACTGACATAGCCTCATTGTTATTCCAAGGATTTTTCCCCCCTCCTCAGACTGAGAATTAACTTGTCACTTAAAGCCCCAACCTGTGAAAACACACGGACAGAGCTTTCCTGCTCTCAAATGCAGGCAGTTAACACAGTTCTCTTTTGTGCTGCTTCAGGAGAGAAAACAAGAGACAAAACCAAACACAAGACCTTTAGAGAAACCCTTATTTTGCTCCACCGACCACCTAGATTAAAACCAAGCTCTGCCAATCCTCCCTCTATTGGTGAAAGCCAAGCCATCCACCTGCAGCATCCCACTGCACCAAAGAGACTTTTCTTCCAAAAATACCCACTCTGCATTTTCATCTTCTGCTGTACATGGACACAAGAGCCTCTCTTCAGGCTCAAAAACACATAAAACAGTTACAGGTTGAAGAATACGCAGGAACAGCAAAATAAAACTACCATTTCTGACATGGTTGTGCTGGTGAGTCACCAATTCATTCTTGTCTGTCAGCTCCTGTAAGGGCCAAGATCTTCAGAGGCGGCTGAGGCCAGCTGAGGTGGCAGCCAGGCTTGGGCTCAGATGCCCAGATCCAGAAATGCCTTTTCCCCCTTCAACTGCTGGCTGCCAACAAAAGCAAGAAGGGATCAGAGAGGAACTTCAAGTGACAACATCCCCCTCTCCAGCCTCTCTCCCAGCTGCAAACTCCAGCAGCATTTCAGCCAACTCAACTCAACGCTGCCCATCAGTTCTGTCCCTTTGGGGAAGCGGCTCTTCCATCACAAAAAAACCCAAGGTTTACTTTCTGTCCCTGCAGTTTTATAGGCTCAAACGACCTTTGGCAGCACAGCCAGGAGCCCTCTCCACAGGTGGCAGGGCTGACAGATGCCCAGACCCCAAGGAACAACAGCAGTAGATCAAAAAGCACCATCCCAGCAACACAGAGCAACCCAGGTGATACAGAACACGGCTCGTCTCAAGCTGAGGCACAAGTGGTTCAGGGAATTTGTTTGCATAGTTTGTCCTTCATTAAGATCCCATTGGTTGAGTTGCAGAGGGGAAAATCGGGGTGTATTTGTAGTAATGGCAGGGACCACACAACAATTTGCAGTCTCTATGCCTAAGGCTCACATGTATCACTCGTATTGAACACTTGCTTTATTTCCTTTATTCTTTCTTCCCAGTTTTTTCCCGTCTTATGGCAGCCCACTGTGTCTTTCATACACTTTCACCTTCTCCCCTACCATGAGCTCTGTTTGAACAAGGTTTTGCAGAACAGCAAAATCTGTCTCCTGCTGGAACTAGCCAGATCTGAGACTTTTGCCTAAGAAAACAGCGTCCAAGGATAATAGTAACCCTCCACAGCTCAGAGCTAGGATAGTTGGTGATCAATAATACCAAAAAACACAAGTCAGCAGGGACCAAGTCAAGTTTCAAATCCTTAAAAACAGTTACCACAAACTCCTGTTGCTTTGCAAACTTAAATAAGATTAAAAAGAACCACCACAAGGGGAATGGAGCTTTTTCAGTGGGCAACAGAGTTTTCTCCAAGTGGAAACAGAGGTAAAGTGCTCAGAAGTCCCATTAAGGAAGTAGCAGCCCTTTGATGTTTAAGTGATTTAATGTTTTTGGAAAACAGGGCTTGGTCACATTGGTGATCCAGTACTCTATAGAAAAATGTGGTTCTGGTGCTTAAAATCTTGTGGTTTGAGGAAAATTCGGGCTACAGGATAGAGCTGGAGCAATAAAACCTCACACTGAGCAGCTTGAGTTTCCTTTGCTAATCATCAAAAGCCACTGTTGGCAAGGAGCATGACAGGCTTACCCAATGGCTTCCATAAAAGATTGCTCACTTGTGCACATTTTGAAAGGGCAACCCCTTCTGCCTCGCCTCTCTTTCACTGTTATATTTAAATACATTAATATTTTAAACTTCTAAAAGCACAAGCAATTTATCTCTTCTTTAAAAATAAATAAGGTGGGGAATGTGATCGTATTTAGAAAGGAGTACCTTCTATCTACTTTCATGTAGATAGAAACATATTTCAATACCCCCAAAGCACACAGGAGGTCAGTCCAAAGTCACAAGAGATCAGCAGTTTTGGATGCCCAAAGTGGCACCTTCTTTTAAAAGGAGTTGTTTTAAGAGATAAGCCAACAACCACCTACTAATCTCCTGAAAACAGAGAGGAACAAACAGACTTCTTTCACTTCAGAGAAATACTTCCTTCCATGTTTGACAATAAAAAAGATAAATAATAATAATAATGATAATAATTAAAAAACAAAAAAGAGACAGGAGACAGACAGACATCTGGGTTATGTTCTAAATGTAATTAGAAGCCTGACAACAGGACAGAATAATGTCAAACAAATTACAAGCAATGTGTTTTCATTCACAGGGTGACAAGTCAACAGGCAGGCAGTTAATTTTAAGACTGATTATGTACCAACTCCTTAAATAACATAAACACACTCACCTCCATGGAAAGCAGCAGGGAGTCCAAACACACCATCGATCTCCCTGTGGGCAGGGCTGAGCATCTCAGCTGTGTCTGGGAAATGAGGAGCGTGGATTTTGGGGGGGGTTGTTTGTTTTACAAGGTGCTGGCATTGCTCAGTGGGTGTCTCAGCTCGTGTACCTCGGATCCCAGTCCTGCTGAGCACCCCCAGCTCTCACTGACACAGACACACGGAGGTGCACACATCAAATCACACCGCAGGTGTGATTTTGCAGAGGCCCTGCCTGGGGTGATCACCTGTGGGAGGAAAAGCTGGGTGGTTCCTAACAAGGGTTTTTCAGGCCAGCGCCCTCACACCCCGTCTGATGATTCCTCACCCAGGTTCTCCAGTGTGCAGGCAGGGAAGGAAGGGCTCAGCCATCTGAGCTCAGCTGCACTTCCAGGGGCCGAGGCACATCCCTTACCCACTGAGGGGCTCTCAGGTGTCTGGTTTGGGCAAACTGTGGCATGTTCTTACAGGAAAGCCGTGGCTTTCCTTCCCACCGTGTCCAGGCAGCTCCTGGAGAGGTTTTCCAACCTGGACTTGCATCCCTGCTCCAAGGGACCCATTCTGCCTCCCACATCAGCACCTGCAGGGACCAATTTGCACAAAGCTCCAACTTTCCGAGGCACTTTACGAACAAAACAAAACAAAACACTCCAAAAATCCTTATCAACCAAGTGGCAAAGGCAGAAGATGTGCAGCCTGGGGAGAGAGCGATTGCAGAGAGCAGCTCCTCATTCTCCTGCAGCAATAAGAACCACCTATCTGTTTGAGTGATGGTGGCTTCACAAGAACACCAGTGCAGAGCCAAGCGACGACAGCTCTGACGTAAATAGAGGGAAAAAGCAAACAGAGTCAGTGCAAAGCACTGAGGCAGCAATGGGACACGATGGCGGAGACGCCAGGCTGCAAGGAGAAACAACGCAGCAAGGCAGGATGACAGATGAAAAAAAAAAGGTTACAAAAGCAGAACAGACTAGAAAGGCATTTATAGGATAATAATCCTTGCCTGTGTTTCTAATTATATCTGTAATAGTTAATAGCTGAAAGGATTTTAGAAGGCAAATTTACTTTTTGTCCTCTGTGCCATTTTCTGGCGGCATTTGTCCCAAATGCCTGAAGACGAATGGTTGGTTTCAACATCTGCTGATGAGTGTGTGTAGCTGGGGTGAAAAACTTCCCAGGGAACTCTGCAAGGGACAGAGGTAAACTGGTTAAATCTCCTCACTGGGGCAGGGACAAGCTGAGCAGCCCCTGTCAGTGGAAATGCAGACTCAGCAGCTGTAGAAATGTCAGGAACCTTCTGGGGAACATTTTAACAAACTAGAAAATGGTCAAACAGCACCAGGCTGGAAGTCAGACATTGACACCAAACGCTCTGAATAAATAAATACATGCACAGTCGTGGAAGGGCTGTGCTGGAGGCTGGTGAAACCAACTGGAACAATGACAACCCAACAGAACCGTGCCTGGAGAGCAGAGGAATCATCTCATTAAATTTCTCTGGACTCTTCCAGTGTCTCTTTTGAGCTTCACTTTACCTGACTAACACGTCTACAAGCTTACAGCTGTGAACAAATTCATTTAAATTAGACCTCTGAAGCATGAACTGCCCCAAACTATTCAAATTTGAAACGAAGAGGAAATAATAGGTATTAGATTAAGTAGGTAAAGATACATCCATTTTAATTGTAGAGCTATACAGTGTAGAGTACTCTGGAGAGGAAAAAACACTTAGCCTATCTCCTTGGGAGTAATAATGCTTAGGTTTAATCTGTAGTGTTGTCACTCTGCAGAGATGAGGCACACAGAATTTTTATGCCGTGTGTCAGACTTCAAGAAATCAACCCAAATTCCAGAACACCTCTAACAATAGTCAATCAGGACAAACATCACAACTGGAAGCACCTTTCGTTTGAAAATACACAGATATGACGATAACTGCAGCAGCACTACCAGTGCACTCAGAGAATTAATGTTGCTATCCAAAGGGAAGGGGAACGTCTCAGACTCGCTCTCTGCTGCATGATTCAGGAGACTGGAACATTTGCTGACACCTGAATCTCTCTGATTAGCGTCTTCCACCCAAAATTAAGGGAAGGGAAAGGCTTTTGGAAAAGAAAAATTACACAGGGATGTTGTTGTAACAGTTCTGAATATTTCCAGTAATACTTCAGATGCTGCAGTGAGAGATCTTACCCAACAGCTTTTGGAAACAAGGTGCTGATATTTACCATCATCACCTTCCGCAGCTCAGTATGCTGAAAGCACATGGAGAGGAAAACCACACAGCCTTGGAATAGTTAAGTGTTGGGGGTGAAGGGGGCTGGGGAGTTAGTCTGGGAGGGGTTTTGCTGCTTTTTTTTTTAATTACTTTTAACTGAATCAAACAGGAAAATCATCCCAAGAGCAGAGCCCTCGCAAACCACCCTGGACAGCAAAGATAAACACACTTTGGAAAAGTTAAAAACTGGTCCAACATACTGAGCAGACGTTCTCAACATCTCTGACATCTTTTGAGTGTCAACTGAAGGGGGTGAATCCCAGACTGAGCACGAACAACATGACCCAAGACTCCTCACAATGCTGATGTGGAGGTCCCATCCTGCCTGCCCTGGGAGGTTTGGTGCACCGAGGATGTTCCTGATCTTGGGAAGGGCTCTTTCAACAAAGCCTATGAGCAAAGAGCCTCTCTGCTCTCTAGAATCACAGAAACTTCCAGGGATGAGGCAGC
>VYZR01083352.1:0-11030 GCA_013400675.1 Oxylabes madagascariensis
CGGCCCGGCCGAGCGGCAGGTGGGCTGCGGCCGGAGCCGCAGGTCCGGGCTGGGCAGCTCGGGGCCCGGCAGCGCTGCCCGGAGCCGCGGGGCTCCCCGTGCCCCGGGACGCGGAGGGAAGCCCGTGGGCGGGCACGGGCGGGGGGTACCGCGGCATCCTCCGCAGGGGGAGGTGAAGTAGGCGGAGAAGGAGGAGGAGGAGAAGAGGGAAACCTGCTGCTCCGGAGCGACGAGGTAGCGGCGCTGCAGCGAGCCGAGCCAGCGGCGCGGGCTGGGGGCACATGCCGGGCTTGGAGCACCGGAGCCGCGGAATTCCTGCGGGTGTCTCAGCCCAGCTCCCGTCCCTTCCCCGGCCAGAGCGTCAGCTGGGCTCCGGCAGGGAGGAGGGCTCACCTACGGCTCCCCTCCCGGAGCGCGTTAATCCCAGAACAAGCAAACCTGGTAGTAAGTACTTGTCATCTTTTATGTATGATTTTTTACAGTTTTATTGTTCTCTGCTGGCAGGTAGCAAAGGATTTCTAAGATGAAGCTTTTATAGGCTCGGCTGTAAGGATAATCTCTCGGGCTCTCTCTTGGCCTCCTGAGCCTTTCAAATATAGAGGTGCATATATGGAGGCACATGTAGCGACATTCCTTCGCTACATATATACATCTTTAATGTTTCAGACAAAATGTATGTGCTGGGTTTTTTTTTTAAACTTCTGCTGTCCTCAAAGTAATTTGTATCATGTTGCACAACATGCATAGAGTCTGAGAGAAGGGTAAATCCTGGTGACACTACTTAAACATCCTGCATGAGGATGGGGGAAGGAGATGAATGTTTAAAATCGTTAACTTGGTGAAGCGAGGAAGTCACCTCTCTGCAGGCTGCCTTCACGCTATGGAGCAATATGCTTTTGGGGATTCTTTGCCTTTTAATCCTCTTTCCTGTATGTGCACATCTGGACTCTGGCCTGGCACTGCTCCCTGCACTCAGGCTGGAAGGGAGTGGCATGGCAGACTAGCAGGGGCTGGAGACCAGGGATGAAAAGACAGAGAGGATCCTTCCCTCCTCTTACACTTTAAAGATACTTGTTCGCTCCAGTCTGGTCTTCTGCAGAGTAAATCCACAGGAATACTTCTTCTAGAGTCAGGAAGTGGAATCAAAAGTGTTTTGAAGGCTGCATTATTCTCCCTAGAAAGGGAATGGCTGAGAGGATAAGTGCAAATACCTGGTTCCACACCCTTCTTTTAAGGGGTTTCCAAGCATTTGGGGAGGGATGTGTGGTGAGTGTGGAGTTACATGACATGCAGAGGGTGTGTTCCCCACTAAGACTCTACAAAATTATGCTACCTCTTTGTGGAGTGCTGGGAATGCCATTTTTGTCAGTGGAAGAGAACTAGTAATTTCCCTCTAATTTTAAATCCTTAAGAGAACTATCTTTCTCCCCCTACTTCCTGCACACATTTATTTTATTTTATTTTATTTCATTCTGCTAATGACTTGCATTATTATTTGCAGAATATGATATGTGTCTTCATGTGCAACTCTATATTTGCTGAGGTGTTCCTGGAGCTAGTTTCTAGGAGTGCATTTTAGAAGGCTGCTGTTTTTAAACCAAAAGTTTATTTAATAACTGAATAGTTAATTTTCATCTGGCACATATCCAGTATTTTCTGTTTCCTCAAGTGATACTATTCTGTAGCTGGTCACTGTGTGCTGTGTTCTCATAATACACTAATGTTACACCCATCCTTAGCCTTTTGCAAATGAATGCTACAGGACAAGTGTTTTAACTCAAAAAGTAACTAGAGTGGCTTTTTGGTTGTGGTAGAATGTTTGCTACCAGAGGACCAGCCACAAGAATGATAGACAGGATGTCCTGTGCTGGTGTGTGACGCATTAACGGCATTTAACCTTTTTAGATGGACATAAGCAGAAATGAAATGTCTGGTTTAATAAACATCACAGCTAGAATTTTATATAAACGTGGGATGCTCACACCAGTTAATATCACTGACCCCATTTTTATTGGTCTTGTAGGGAAGTCTTAAAAGGTCTGCTGTAAAGAAAGTTATAAATCAGATACTCTGCTGTTGGCAAGTATGTGTCCATAGCTTTAGTTGCCCTGCTGCATGGTGCAAAGGAGAATGAAGGAAATAATTCAGAAAAGTTCTGTTGGTTTGCTTCTATAATGCTGAAAGGGAATTTATAAAGTCTGAAATAAGCTGGGATTACTTACTGCCATTGGTTTAGGTTAAATATAAGAGACGCATAATTTTTCACCAGTTTTTGGTCTGTTTTGTGTTCTCTGTTCTCCCTGGCTCCTCCTTTAAGTTCATTAGGACTTCCTCTGGGCGATGATCCGATTTTTACAGTCAATCAAAATCCATACCAATATCCTTACGCAGGCCAAATACGCTGTACTTAGAAACGCTATAAACCAACAGCTACAAATTACTTTCAGAGCCCTCCTAAAACAAAATGCAGATATAAATAGAGTTCAGAACTGCTCCAAATGCTGTGCCTTAAAGCTGTGGGTGTCTAAATCCAGAAAATGTGCTCAGAAGCTCTATTTGAGAGCCATGTAAGGAGAAGGCTGAAGTTTCTTGTTAGACTCTGGAGAATTGGTAGCCACAGTCTGTGGTTGTTGGATTCTTCTAGGTAGTTTGAATTCAGGTCTGAGCATGGGCTGGAAGTGATCCTGGTTTTGCAGACATACTCATCTCCTTTCATTCATAAACTTGTCAAGTACATAATAAAACCTGCTGTGGTTGTTTGCTTTCGCTGTGTTTAGAGCTGTACTCAATAGCTTTTCCAAACTTTATTCCACAGGTGGAGGTAATTTTTTCTCCCCTTGACTGATTAACACACTCTTCTCTCTTTGATGCTAAATTACTCTTTTTTTTTTTAATACCCTCCCATGGAAGGTTAGGTGATCCTTTCTCTCATGGGTCTAGAAACACATTGCTGCACCTGCTGCAGTAGACTTTTTAAACCTTTTCTGTAGCATCCACTACACCAAACAGGATCTTAGCAAGCTTTGTACAGCCGCCTTCATCTCAGGGATGGGAATGCTTCCATGATGTACATTAGGGCTACATATGTTGTTTGGATTTCAGCACTGGATGCAGAGAAGATATGATTAGTCTATAGTGCTGAAAAGGATTCATTAGTGAACCCAGATGGTTCCAGGTAGGATGGACTTCGGAGTTCTTTTAAATTTAGCATAGCTTTAAATGTCATCTGTGTTGTCTGGGGTTTACTGAAATCTGTGTATTTTACAGTATGGGTTTTGCTGAAATCCGTGTCTCTTCTGAGCAATTGTACAGGATCTATTGAGGGTGCTACAGCAAGGTCTGTCTCTAATAATGTTTTCATTAAGTCTCTCTACAGACAGAAGAGTAAACTAATTGCCAGACTAACATGTCATTTGGCTCTGTGAACAAGCTACTGAACACTAACTTATGAATGGAAACTTAAAAGGCTCATTAGCAACCTGCTACATGAAAGAATGCCAAAGTGAAATGAAAATACATTTATATTCCTGTTGTTGTTGCTATTCTATATCCAGTTGCTAAACTGGATATAGAATTCCAGTTTAGTTTTCATGGGAATCTTAACTAATTTCATAAACTTCTTTTGCCTCTGAACTTTCAGCAGCTGCTCCCTCTATAAAAGCTAGGAATAACTGGTTCTGCTTTAGTAGGAATGAAAGGAGAATTGAGCTCTATAGAAATGAGGAGATTAGAGCTCCATGAGGCATATACCGATTTAATGCTGCTGGAAACCAAACCTGCTTGAATAATCTTAACTCTCACTTCTGGTGAGCAGAAATTCTAGGGGAAAAAGAAAAATTCCCTTAGTGACTTATTAACAAAGGCTTTTCAGGTTTGCTGGGATTTATCATGTGAGCCTAATCTACCTTTTGTTCATCCAGTTGGCAGGCTTTAAGATTTAAAAGGGTCTGCAGAAACTCCTCCCCCAAACTCCTTATTTAATTAAAGAGGCTTGGTGCATTATTTACTTTTGAGTCTTCCATTTATGTGGGAACAATGAGTTGGGGTTAACATATTGTAAAATATTTGTGAATGCTGCATTATAGGCAGGGAAAAGAAACAAACTTTGGCTACGCCTTCAAATTAACACTGACCTACATGGGTTCGGTGAGAATGACTGAAAGTGAGGCCAGTCATATGTAAATACTAAAGTATAAATACAGGTGTGTAACTCTACAACTCTACAACAAATTTCTCTGCCAATGTAGGTGATTGTAAGGGCCTGGAGGAGAGTTGGTTTCATTTGCTTCTATGAGAGGCATCGGATATGCAGATCAGGATTTGCACATACCAGTAATTTTTGTATTTTGCTTTGGTAGTTCATCAAAGACAGACTGGTAACTGTAGTTCTCTCACTAGTTCCCCCAGTTCCTTCTCCTCCCCCACCCCATTCATCCCTGTAGCTGTGAGCATCAAGTTGCAGATAAAACGACTTCTGAGAGAGCAATGGGATGCAGCTCTTGCCAAAGGCAATTAAGTGCTTAGGATTACAGTGTGCTTTACAAAGTGTGTTCTTGCTGAATCCCTTTCCTCTTCTGTTTGCTGGCACTGAGCAGTTTCTTGGCACTTACCTTTGTTGTAACAAGTCTGAGCATTGCTAAACTTCACTACAGCATGTCTAGCAAGCTGCACTGTCTTCTGTTTTGAGGATAGTCTTTCTGGTGATTCTTTACAGAGAGTCAGCTTGACCTCATCACCTTTGCTGTAATTGGATTAAATTCACTCACTTGCCAAAAACACGACCAGCTGACAGCATATTAATTCTTCAGACTGAAGTGCTGTTTATAGGTTCCATGGTACCAAACGCAATTTTAGGGCTTGTGGTGCAGCCAATGTGTCACAGGATACAGAACTGTCACAGAGGGATGTTTTCAGTTATTTTCTTCATTGCAAAAGGGTTCAAACAGACCATATATTCTCTGTGAAAGGAGAAGATCTAACCTGTGGGAGAAGAAATTACTTGCTCTATTTGTCAGTCCTGTGCATCACTTGCTGCTGCTTCTTGTGAGATGTGGTAAATTGCTGAGAGTCCACAGACATCCTGGCTGAGGAAATTGAGTGATGGCATGTGCTGTTTTACACACTCATGGCAGTTTATTTCTAATTGTTGCACAGCAGGTTAAAATCATTATTCTGAGTTGTTGTTTTATTGCTTTTTTTTCTGTCATTCTTCAGCAGTTCTGTGATCTGCGGTATTTGCAGAGTGGCAGGATGATACCTGAACAAAAAAAAAATGTACCCAAAAAGGATATTGGAACTGTGTAGTGAAGGATAATCTGATCACCAAGCCTGTAGTTTCACCCGGAGACCTTTTATATACTGTTTAAACCAGTGTAATCCAGCTTTCAGTGGGAACCACTGCTAAGCAGCAAAAATCACTATCCTGATTGTTAACCTCAGCAAAATGTTAAAGGATGAGTAAGTAATGGGGAGACCAAGGACTGAGTTGCAAATACTCTTACAAAGAGGATTTAGGAGATACAGTGGTACCCATATAGCACAGGCACTTTGAGCTATTCCAAATAATGAAAGGATCCCAGTTTTAGCTTTTCTTATCTGCCTGGAAGTACTGCAAGTTTCCTGTTTGCTGCAGAGGCCTGTGAGAGCTGTGTTTTGCAGGCAGCATGGGCCAGAGGAACTAGAGCTCCCAGCTCTGTGTTCCGAGCAGGGCATTGTTGCACATGATTTCAAGGTGATGTTGCTTTCTCTAAATTCTATGAACTGATGAACACTTCCGGTGCAAAACAACAGGCAAACAAGGTGAGACAGGGGTGTGAGATTTCCCATATCTTCTAAATGACAGTCACAATTCAATTTAATATGTGAATGTGCAGTGCAAATAGTAACCAGGATATCTGCTTTAATACCCCATTATAACTTCCATATAGTTGCCTAATATTTTTGGCAGTGTTGACTATTAAGGAGGTGCCTCCTAATGGAAGAAATATATGATTCCATTAATTCTTTATAATGGTGTAAGCAGTTTGTTAAATACTGAAGTGAAGGGTTTTTTCATTCGCATGTTTTATGTCATGTAGTTGGAATCAATATCATTAAAAAACAAAAAACCAAAACAAACTAAAAAACAACCTCAGAACCAAAATACTGACCATATCTCCTGGACAAGGATTAAGTTTGACTGCGTGAAAAGAGTAAAGTATGAGGGCATGTTCTGTAAGAAGCACTCACGAAGTCCAGGTCAGACACACACTGTATGTTCTTACACTGTTGATTGTATCAAAAGGAAAGTTACAAACCAAAAGCAAGAAACAAGCTGTGTTTAAAAGACACAGGAAAGAGAAATTTATCAAGAATGGCCTATTTTGCTTAGGTTATTTACCTCAGATCTTTTAGGATCATAAGCTTTCCTTTCCTTTGGTGGAAGAAGAGGAAGATATTCATGTCTGAAAGCGTCACTGACTCATCACCAGTTCAAGCCTAGCCTGGTTTTGGAGGTGAGAAACTTCTGTTCTGTGCAGGGTAAGTTTACAGCCGAGCTGCTGTGGGTTAGACTGGGGAGCCCTGCCTGCACACAGGCTGCTGCTGCTGTTTGAGAGCTGACATTGTGGTTGTGGTGGCCTCGGGGGTGTATCTTGGGCAGAGCCTCAGAGAACATCACAGAGGGAGCCCTGGCTTGGAAACAACAGCTGGTGTCTCACCCCCATCAGCGCAGCAGTGCAGTTCCTCTGACCTCAGCAGAGTTGCAGCATTCATGGTCTTCAGTGACGTGGGAGCAAAACTGGGCCCATATTCTTTTAACTGGTCTATTTAGCAGCTCTTTTCCATATGCAGTCTCCATGCCAGTGACAGGAGCTTCCTGGAGCTGACAGCGGACACAAAAGGCCCTCTTCTCTAAACCACTGGACCTTAAGAATTTTGAAAGGATGTTACAACAAGCCTCATAATACACCATTGTCAGGCTCTCTCTGAAGAGGCCTGCAGTGGTATCATACCTCTAAGCTTTCTAGAGGGGGTGTGATGACCCCACATGGAAGAAAATACAAGAGTAATGGTTTGGGTGGCTATGAGGAATTTTATGGTACTACTTCCCCTGGATGTAACTTGAAACCAGCTGGAGGCGTTTAGTGCTAACTGGACTCTATCTAAAGAGACAGGCAAATATCTGAGCATGTATCCTGCAGGATTTTTTTAACAAGAGATCTTTGCTTCTGAGCCTGTCTCTTTCTCACAGACAGGGGAGTGGTGAAAGGTTTGTTTTATTTTCTCCTACATTTCCCTTTCTTCTTCCTACTCATTTCCCTGTTCCTTTGCAGTACAGCATTTTTCATCTTGCTGTGTCAGTGTCTGTGCTTGTGAGGAGAGTGAGCGCATTTGAATGGAAGAGGCGGTGGGTTTGGGAAGTCTGGAGCTCCAGCATTCCCAAGGGAGGGGCAGGATTTGCATTCCCTCCTCCCTCAGCCCTGCTCAGGGATGTGCCTGAAGGTGTGTCTGTGGGATGGCAGCCGGTATCCAGGAGGGAATGCCCTCACGGTGAGGAGGCAGGAGCGGTGCTGTGCAGGCCTGAGCTGCTGCCATGTCGCCTTCGAAGCGCTTCCCGCCATTTTACCTCAGCCCCGGCCTGTGGGACCGTGGCCTTATTGCAACTGATGGGGAACTTTGCTCAAGTTACATGCTAAAGTCAGCCTGAACATGGGCACTGGGGTACTTACTGATCTAATAATCCCATGTTGTGCAGAGCAAAAGTCAGTTTCATGTGTGTTTTCTTAAAATGTTTCTAAACTCAATCAGCAGAAGCATTGCTCCTTCAATTTACCTGAAATTGAGCCTTTATCAAGTTCATTTCAGATGACTAATAAAGTATTGAGTTCCCAATCTATTTAGCTCTTCCCTGATACAGAGCTCAGTTGTATTCCTTTTCCAGGGTATTTCCAAGCTATGGCTGTGGATGTTGATGTGGTCCTGGTTAGCCTGAGCAGAAGTGGGGGCTCACTTCCTGACTGGACCACAGTGACAGCCAGAAAAGGAGATTACAAAAGTTAAGGACTTGCAGACATCTCACCAGCAAGGACACTTGGACATGGTCAGATAGTTCTCCAGGTAAAGCAGTGTGGACCTTGTTCCATTCTCTGCATGTGCTGTTGACCTTAAACTTAATGTAGGATCCTCTAACTGCAAATGCTTTACCACTTTTTTACTTTCTGCTTTGTCTCAGAGGGTGAAAGTAAACATAAATGTGTAATTAAGTTTTAGTACTTGGTGTTGCATTGATTTTATATTATACTGTACTTTGCTGGACAACTGAGGTAACCTTTGAACTTGCTCATCAGTTCATGAGCACTGCAGGATCCTGTGGGTTAATTATATGTATATATACCTGTAATACAAGTATATTGTATTGGTAATGTATGGCTATTGATATTGGAGTAGGGACTGTAGTAACAAGCCTACTTCTCACTTGACTGTGGAGAAGGAGAAAAATGCGTGATGTTTCATGTCTGTTCATGATTTCTGTGTTGAGTTTTCCAGTGCTAGTTCCTTTCTAGCTAGTTTTCCTACAAGTGTAAGGTTTTGAGACAGACTGTGTCGAGGGCAGAAATAAGAGAACTTTGTCAAACTTTGTTAGTTTTTTATCTGTTTAGCGTAGCATTTTTTTCCCCAAGGGCCAAATATAAATATTTTTTAAAACTGTACGAGTAACAAGATAATGAAATAAATTGAACATCAAAACAAAGGATTTATTGTCTTGAAAACAAACTTGTTGTAATTGCATTTCTTGTGAGGTTTTTTTTTGCTTTTGTTCTAGCTTATATTTCACTTACAAGACAGGAAATACAGCCTTGCTGATTGCATTTTAGAGCTATAAATAACTTACTGTCTTCAAAGATGGTGTTAATTTAAAAAAATGCTTCTAAAATGAAACTTGGATGAATGAAAAATTAAATTGGGTGGGTAAAATACTTACTGTAGTGTATGTACAGATATTAAAAGTGTTTTCAGGGGAGGGGTGTTATAAGAGAAGTTCTGGCACCTATAACTGGTCTAAATTGTTTCATTTCCTTTTGTTTGCTGGTTGTATCTGTCCCTGTCCCATTCTCACCCCATCATGAGGGGTAATGAATATGTTTGCTTTCTATCACCTTGCTCCTTTGTTGGGATCATTGCTCATCCTCAGGAAGTGGCGTGATGTGTGGGAATGCTAAGTCGACCTAAAAAATGAATAACTTTAGAATTGCCTCAGTGTTCCAGTTAGCCCAGTATTGTGTATGACAAATTACCAGGAGAACCTCCAACAGCTGTTTCTTGAGATCCATTTCTCTCCACACATCTCCAGTTTCCACAGCTCTTCTGTTAAGGATATTAGAGGA
Organism: Oxylabes madagascariensis; assembly: GCA_013400675.1. Taxonomy (NCBI): domain Eukaryota; kingdom Metazoa; phylum Chordata; class Aves; order Passeriformes; family Timaliidae; genus Oxylabes; species Oxylabes madagascariensis. The sequence goes on from VYZR01083352.1 coordinate 9,366, forward strand.
TATGTACCTGTTTAGTCGTCTAAGTCTCTATTTATGGACCTGTTGACTAGAGTTTGTTTAATCCCTTTTTGAACTCATGAGCATCCTTTGCCTTCAGAGTCTTGCGTGACAGCAAGTTCCAGAAGCTAGCAACCTGCTGGATAAACATGTCCTTTCTATTTAAATGAGTTGGTTGCAGTGAGTACTGCCTTGTTCTAGTTTTGTAGGGTTGGGCAAACAACTGTTCTGCATTTAATAGCTCATGGGGTTTTTGTTGTACCTGATCATATCCACTGCATATGCCTTCCTTCCGAACTGAGGACTTCCAGCCTTTTTTGTATCTCTATCTGGTTGCCCTTTTTGACACCTTGGTAATGTCCTTGTTGGTATGTGGAGAGCAGGTCACAGTCCTAAAGTTATGGGAGTGCTCAGGCTGTGAGGAGTGGCAGAAATGTCCTGCCTTCCTCTTTTTCTGAGGATTCCAGTGAAGTTGCTGGCTTTTCTGGACTGCTATTGAGAACTGAACCAAGGGCTTCAGAGAACTGTCAAGGATGGCTCTGGCTTCCAAGTAGGAATATTTAGAATTGATACTGCCTTGAGGAATTACTACACTAAAGCCTACCTGCCAACATTTTCCTCAATCATTTAATTTTGTTATCAATAAACATGCTGAGTAACACCAGTCCCAGCACTGATCCCAGGAATTGCATTGCTGATTCCTCTCCATCTCAAAAAGCCTGTGAAGCACTACTCTTTCTAATGTTCAGTCTCCTACTTAAATGAATTCAGACTTGCCAGGTTGTGGTTTCCAGGTTCCCTACACAGCCCTTCCTGCCGCTGGAAGTTATGCAGGCAGGATCTCTGATTCTCAAGCACAGAGACTCTCTGGAGCTCTGGCTTACATACCTTGGCTAGTGGTCCTTAAATTCATATTTGAGTTTCTTCTGAACTTGTGTGAAAATTGTTTTGTCTCAGTGCTTTATTAACATCTAGCTTCCTTGTTCAGTCTGGTATTTCCTGATTTTACTTCAGATTGGTCTGGTTCCTCTACCAGATTCGCAACAGAGAGTGTATTGGGCGTGGAAATCTCCCCAAAGGTTTCATCAGTAAGGGCTGGTGTAAAGAATTCACTGAGCTTCTCTGCTCCAACTGTATCATCCCCATCTGCACCTTATACACCTTTGTCATCCAGCAGCTGGACTGCTTTTCCTGGCNCTTCAGATTGGTCTGGTTCCTCTACCAGATTCGCAACAGAGAGTGTATTGGGTGTGGAAATCTCCCCAAAGGTTTCATCAGTAAAGGCTGGTGCAGAGAATTCACTGTGCTTCTCTGCTCCAACTGTATCATCCCCATCTGCACCTTACACACCTTTGTCATCCAGCAGCTGGACTGCTTTTCCTGGCTCTTTTCCTGTCCTTGATGTATTTCAAGAGCTGTTTACTAGCACTGTGATTTTTGTTTGCAGGCAATTTTTGGATTGTCTTTTAGCCCTTTTAATTTCCTGCTTACATTTTACTTGCCATGTTTTATGGGCTCCCCTGTCTTTACTTAAGCAATCCATTTTCTAAGAGCTGACCTATGCCCTGCAATACTCTCCTAACTCTCCCTGAGGCTTCCTGCTTTTTGAACTGCTCCTTTTGAGTGTCCTCTTTCTTTTTTTTTTTTTTTTTTTTTTTTTTTTTTTTT
>VYZR01083360.1:0-22693 GCA_013400675.1 Oxylabes madagascariensis
CTAGGTGACCCTGCTTGAGTAGAGATTTGCACTAGATCACATCATCAAGGGGTCCCTTCCAACCCCAGGTATTCTATTACTCAGTAAGCTAAGCTCTTCCAGGTTTGTATCACCTACAATCCATATGTTCCTTTCAGGCAGCAAAGAGAACTCCTGCACGGGATGCAAAGCCCTTTGTCTGAAATCAGACAAAGGGTGGGGGGAGGAGGACCCCTGTTCATCCTGTAAAGAAAGTTTAGCTGGAGGATTGTTCTTTTCCTAGCCTTATTCTCCTTATTCCCATTTTTTATGAGTAACACTTGGGAACCCAGAGTACAACAGGCTGAATTTATTCATAGTCTGAGCATTATGAAAGCACCCTCTGAGGCAGTTTCCTCTCATGCTGCCACACCATTGAAGGCAGCCCTGACCTTCGGGGACCACCCTCTTCAGGAATGGAGGGTTATTCAGCCTGCATCCGGTTTAAGAACCACACGCCCCTCCTGAGTACCGGCTCACCGCTAGAGCAAGGGCCTCGCCGTCTGTTTCAGTGTTCCCACTGTGGAACAGCACCCCTGAAGTGACCAGTTGTGAGAGTGTGACCCACTCTTCCTAGTGCTGGGTCAGAACTGAGCTCCCTCTGGGTGTACGCAGCTAAAGCAAGACTGATCCCACAAACCTGCAGGTAGAGATGTCAGCAATTTGGCTGGCATCAGCAGGAAAACACACCCTTGGGATATAGCCTTGCATATCATTTAACCTCAGCTGAATACGTGTAGGAAACTGCGATCTGGCTCCCTCAATTCTTATTCAAGATAAGCCCTTTGAAGTCCTTGTATTCTGCAGGCAGGGCCAGCTGGGCATTTTTGCCAAGTCGGTGAAACATTTTGACATCAGCTGCTTTCCTCTTCCCCAAAACAACAACTGGCTCTTGTTCTGCTTATTTTAACCCTGAAAAAAAACTTCATCCCATTTCCGTCTTGCTCTGCATTACTATGAGGGAGCACCATTGCTGTCACAGTTTCTCTCATGCATGAATACACAGACTCATTGCATACAAATCTCCCTTTTCTCAGTGCCCAGCCCCAAGTGTCTGCACTGGGTTTCACACTCATTCCAGCAAGAGGCTGGAGAGGGGGAGAGCAGGTTGCAGAGCAGAGAACAGACTGTGCTTGCCATTCTTCATGCTGCAGAGAGTCAAACCAGTAGTTTCTTACAGGAAATAAGGCTGTGAAGGATCTAGTTTAGGCTGACTTCACTATGGCATATACTTGTCTAGTCTTAAAAACTCCAATGCAAAGATTGCTCACATTTCTCTTTGGGAGCTTGGTCCAGTGTTTCATGATGTGTTGGAGGCTCTGACTTGGGGCTACCCTCTGTCCAGATTTGCTAGATATTTTCTTTCTATGCCCAGAAAATTTGCCTGCACAGATGTTTGAGGATTGTCTGTACTGCAGCTTGGATAGGAAGACTACACGTGGAAAACCTGGACATATCCCCAGGACCTGTGCTGACCTATTGTACAATCTGTGCACAGGAAACCAGACCAGGAAGCACTGATCTTATTCTATGAATGGGATGTGGTTGCTTGGTGAATACACAGTACATTCAGTGTCCCAAACGTGTGGGATTTACTACATATAAGCAAAATATCTGGTTAAAAAATCAGAGAGCAGTACTGGATTCACTGCATCGGCACTGCAGAGCATGACAGAAGTGAGAAACATACTGAAACTGGGATCCTGAAGACACACAACAACAACTGTGTGATGCTGAGGTTATTAGATACTGACACTTCTGCAATATCTTGGGTCCTGCTTTGAGTTGCATTTATCCTTTGTGGCCTGGCCCAGCCCTCCTGGGTCTCTACCTTCTCATTCTTCCCCAATTATTTTTTTCCCCTCATATTAGGTTCAATAAGTACCAAATATATTTCAGGAGGACACCCTGAACAGAAGTACAGCAGCCCTGTGCTGGCAGCAGGACATGACACAGTCACACTTACCTTAATCATCCCGAGGTGCTGCAGCCCCCACGTGCACTGCAGGTGAGGGCTGGCAGAGCACTGGGGTGAAGAGCAGAGGGAAATCAAAAGGTACTGGGCAGCAGTACTTTCCTTCTGGTCTGCCACCAGGTCCTCACTGTCATGCTTTTATACTGACACAGCTCTTTGCATGACCACAGGATGACCTAGAAAAAGGGAAATTCCACACGAAATAATGTTTTGGGTTTTGCTTGGGTTGTTTTTAGTTCAGCCAACAAGCAATTGTACCGGTCTCATTGAAGCTGCCACTTAACTGTCTCTGAGCAGAGGGGTGCAGCAGGGCCAAATGTCCCTTAGACCAGCGCTGTGTAGAAGATCAGGAATGAGGTGGAACAGCAGCAGTGCCTGTCCAGCTTCTTCACTCCCCCTCTGCTGTGTCCCCTTACTCTTGTCATCTCCTCCCCTGACACTTAGGTATGTTGTCCAGTGCCATGGGTGGCTGCTTGGTGAACCAGCCCAGTCAAACAATCCAGCTGAAAAAGCATCCATTAGAATAAAAGGGACCATTTTCATTTTCACCCCTTCCTCGGTGGGGTACACTGCACAGGTGGAGAAGAGCAACGAGGGCATGGCTGGGTTCACCCTGTGCTCCTGCCTAAGAAGTCCTCCCCCTGACCCTCGGCCTTTGCTGTGTGAAACAACAGCCTGAACATAGGCACTTTCCTCTCACCTAAACAAACTGTATTCTCATATTTCGTTTCTCAGCACAATCTTCCATTCTGAAGGGAAGGGTGGTAATTTTTCGTGAAAATTCACATTGTTTTGTTAGCAAATAAACTCATGTTTGATACAACATCCGCCATGTCTGCCAGATCGGCAGGGGTTTTCTTTCTCTGCTCTGGCTCTTTTCCTCCTTGTTTTATTTCTCCCTTCCAGTACTCTCTTAATTTAGACTGGACCCTCTTATAACAGCAAGTCAGCGACTTGCTTTGGGCAAAACAATTTGTACACTAGATTTATTGTCTTCCTGCTTGGATGTCCATCTTGTAATGTCTTTCACATCCAAGCCCATCCAAGTTTCTTTCTCTCTTTTTTCCTCTGTGCTTTGAGCTTAGTGTTTTGAAGGAAGTTGATCAAACTGAGCATTCTTGTGAATTTAAGCTTGGTTGCCAAGAATGTAAGTGATTCATCCCCCTGTAAGGAAAAGTGCTGGCAATAAAACATTCCCCATTCCCCCTTTTTTACATGCAAAATGCTGTTACTGCTCAAAACAGCAGATCTTTTTACTTAGAACAAAGTGTTACCCTATTAATTGCACAACAACTAGAATTCTTAAAATACCTTTAAGCTCAATTCTTAGAAGGAAATATTGCCAGCAGAGGCCTTGAAAGTGATGAGATCTAAATTACAAGCATGAGTAAAGCACAATGAAATGATACCCTGCCTCATATCCTTCACATTGTTATCTTACCCTCAGCAGGACCAAATTCCAGCAGTTTTTCCTTCACACTTTGTGTCGTGGATATTTTAAGAACCCTTCAGGGAAATACAAAATCATTTCAGGGGAGAAATGTGTTATTTCCTTGCATGAGGACAGTGCAGAAGCTGAGTCAGGTATGCAGTGAGAGGAGTTTAATGTCCCAGTTTGTTCCCCGTGGCGGTGCTGGTGTGGCTGAACAGACGCACGCTGTGGCTCAAACTCTCCAGGGACTGCCACGGCCACATTCCCTGTGCAAGGACACCCTGCCTGCACCATGCCTGTCTCGTTCCTCTTCTGCCACAGCACTACAGCGAGTGCTCTGCACACTCCTCCCCCAGAAGTCAGAGGGCTTTGTTTATAATTTGGCAGCAAAAGAAGAGGTGGTTTGGGATTAGGTATGCATTGTTACAGTCAGGAAAGCAGGATTCATCTTTTCTGGAAGTCTTTTAAAAGCTATGACATTAGCAAAAGACTGCATTGATATTTGTCATAGTTTTGGCTTTGCTCCTGGCTGGGCCAGGAAATGGCGTGCACAAATTATAATTCCCACATTTCAGCAATGCCCCTGCAGCCTTGCTTCATCAGTGACACACAGGTAGGGCCAATAACAGTTGCACCTGATGTTTTTCAATCTTGCCAAGAACCAGCTGCTTTCAACTACCTTTTCCCATCTATTATCTCTGCCAGCTAACCACTGATGGAGCCACTCACAATCCTGGTGGCTGGGATCATGGGATTGCTGTCCCAGCAAGAAGCCAAGACTCATTCAGGCAGCCTGAAGAAACTGTAAATTCCCCTGCAGTTGAGCTGTCAGCATGTGTACAGAGCTAATGGAGCTGTGTAACTCACAGCCCACAAGAGCGTAGGAGGAGGATGAACTTTGGAGCTCCCAGGAGCAGGTGCACAGCCCATTCTTGGTGGTCTTCCACCACTAACACCATCAAAATTTACCAGCTTAAGACAAGAGGCCCAAAGAATGTGGGATGAAAAAGCATTCATCAAAATCCAGGCATTCCTATGCAATAGGAACTTCTCCATGACTGACCAAAAATGTCATCTGCCATCTCAACATAAAATGAAAATGTGTAATGCCTCTGCTCGCCAAATCATTTGCATCGGCTGACCACAGCTCAAAGAACAACTACAGCCATGTTAGCACAAATACAGAAATCTTCCCACTTTGTTTGGAGCCCAAGATGGACAGACGCTCATGAATCTCTCATTCTGACTGGTCTTCATGGTTTCTAATCAGAAACCGATAAATAACTTTGACAGTGTATCGTTTCATCTTTGGCCATGGCTAACATCCTTTCTGAGTCTCATTCATGTGATTGTTTGAAGCATGTTTGAGCAGCAGCTCCATATTTTTTTGGGTGAAGCCAGACCCAAGTCTGAAAGAAGCAGCCAGACTGCTGAACTTCAACATTTTAAGACCTAGCCCATGCAGCAGAATCTGTATGCAAGAATGTAGCAGTAACAGCTCCCTGTGTTCTTAATATTTCACTTTGAAATTTTCAAACCTGTATGCTTAGTAATTGCTCACCTCTAACAGGCAGGAGAATCTATCCATGTCTCTGGGAACAGAATTAATGTACTTTTTGTATTTGAGTTTCAATTCCTTTCATATAATGGGGGTTTCTTTTTCCAGTATTTGTGGGTTTTTGAATTTGAAAATTCTGAGATCTCTTTTTAAAGGTAACTCTGAGTTATTATCAGTCTTAATCTTTTAAAGCTCTGAACACCTGCATTAAATTGGTGTATCAGCTGGTAATTATTATGCCTTTACATTCCTTAAGCCCAAATAAAATAGCTCGTATTTTATCTTGCTTCACATTGATGAAATCTAATCTAAGGGGTGTAGAAGTGCCATTTCTCCTGCTCTTCTATGCCCTGAAGTTTTATAGAAATATTCTTAGCTCTGTACCAGGGATAACAAAACATAAAGCTAACTGAAAAGAAGTGTTAACCCAAGAATTTTTTTCCTATCCACTTGTTTTGAAATAGTTTCTTTCCTCTCCCTTTCTTCATTTGCAAGAATTTTACCTTTTGCAAGTCTGTGAGGTCCTTATTTATTTTTTGGAGTGCTGCGCTTTCTTACACAACTTGTGAACACAAAGAGTGCTGCTCACAGCAATCTGAAATGTCACAGTCTATCATGCTGTCACATAACTTGTCACATCATGCAGCCCGTCATTTGAAAGCACCAGGTCATGGACAGATGTCATCTTTGACTCCAGTTGAACCACTGCAAGAAGAATGCCTTTTATCACCATCCCCTCTGGCCCACTATGTGCCAGCACAGCTGCTTGTGTGAACCCTTCCTCACCCAATCCAGGCAAGAGCAGCAGGATTTTTGTAAAGTCTTTAAGTATGAAGCCTTTGCTAAGCTGTTTCATTGCAATATCTATAGGGAGAGCTCATCATGACCAGCTGTGCCAAGAGAGCCGACAGGGAAGGAGCAGCAAGAAAAGTAAAAGCAGTGATTTCTTCTGCCAGCACCCTGGGCACTGTGTGCACTTCTTTCCACGCCCTTACTATCACTCATCTACAACACCAATGGGCTTTCATTGCTCTGCAGCAAGACTTCCTACATTTGCAATTTCCCCAGCACCTCCTGCCACGTGCAAAATGGAATATAATACAGCTGATAACCATTGTCAGTGGCATGTAGAGAGGTTATTCTTTCTTGGTCTAAAGAATAGGCATGCACAAATTTTCTAGGAACTTTTGAAGTTACTGTGTGCAGCAGCCAAAGCGATTCTGCCTTGCATTGTGCCTACAGCACATTCTGTTTTACTGGCACTATTCCTGCCACTACCATTAGGATTATTTCAGTGTTTCCACTAAGCACTGTGTCTCTGAGGAGCTTATGGTAATCAGACTGTCAGAATTTACTCTGAACTCAATCATCACATATTGTAAACTCCCAGTGATGGACAGTTCCCTACTTTTAAAAAGATTGTTAGAGTTAATTGATATTGCATAGCATTCAGTAAAGAATTTGGTTTAATATTGAGTTATTCAAAACATTGTGGATAATTCATCACAGCCAGAACATTTTCGTCATAAGTGGCCATTCAGAAAAAAAAAAAAAACAACCAAACCACAAAAGAAACCAGTAAGAGAAAGAGAATTGTGTTTTCTGACCTTCTTGTTGAGCCACAGAAGATATTTCTGCAAGGCAGCTGAGCTGTCTCAGGGTGCTGAGGCTTTGTTTTAAGCTTGAGAAGGCCGGCCACATGGAACTACTTATTTTGAAGAAAAGTTTTGCTTGACTCTATGATGATGCTTCTGGAGGCAGGACACATGTAATGGGCTGCACAACATCATCCTCTCTTATAAAGGATACACACTGCTCTCATAAACCATCGGCAGGGCTCTGTGGGCCCCAGAAGGAAGTCAGAAAAAACATGCCTCTTACTGGGGCTGCCCAGAGAGGATTTACTTGTCAACAGTTCCCTCATCATTGCAGAATCAGTGTGAAATGCCACAGACCCAGGAGGTTCTTTCTGTTAAGATCCGACATACTGGGGCAGAAAACAGAGAGGGAAATACCTGTTCTCGGCATGCAGGATACATCTTTATCCATTTGCTATTTTCAATAGGAACAGTGTGTGCCACAGACTGGAAACTTCTAGGAGTGTATGGCAAGATGAAGAGAAGCCTAGCCAGGGAGCTGCGTATAAAATATGTGTATGTTGGTACACTCAGCTGGAGTTTTCTTCCTCAGGAGAAATGAAGAACTTTAATATGATTCTTCCATGGGAAGGGAAAATAAAAAATATATGGCAGAAGATACTGAAATCACCATCAACCTAATCTGTTAACACTTACTCATGGAAATGTTCCCACCAAACAATGAACAAGAATGTGTCTCTCTGATGGAGACACTCACTCCCTTCTCAGACCTTTGTGTTGTGTTCAAGGATAGGATCACATTAATCCAGGAAGCAGGCAGGGAAGGGATTTGTCTGCACAGGAAATGTGGAAGACAATATTAAGGACATCTCTTCCAGCTGCTGATGTTGCGAGGGAACACACTGGCTTTGCCATGCAGAGCACTTGGAAGACAGTGCCGTTGCCTCAGAGCAGCCAGAGCAGGGCAGCGGGTCAGGCAGCCTCTGTGTCCCCAGGGAAAATCAATTCTCTCAGGAGACAGCAGCATCAGCAACGGGGGAAAGCACCAGCAAAGAAAATAACCTTCACACTGGCTTGGTTTCTCACCACTGCTTCAAGTAGTGAAGCTGAGCCAGTGAAGGAAAACCAGGAAACACAGCTCCCAGGGAGCGCAGGCAGGGACCCACGCTGCTGACCGAACTATCTGCAGTGAATTACAGGCTGACCAACTTCCAGTGTTGGTTGTCCTCTCTATAAAACATGTCTCATACACAATTTTAAAAAATTCCACTGATTGAAATGCCGACCCATTTGTTCCTCCTTCACAGCGTATGAACGTTTTTGTACTGAGGTAATTTCAGACGAACAGTAGGGGGGAAATCAGGAATCTATGGTAGAGTATTACCCAAGTTATAAAAGCAGTTTATTACTCTATTGTGTGTCTAAAATTTCTGGACTATTGTAGCAGATGTATTTTATAGAGAAATGACAACACATTTTAATGAAATCCAGATTTAGATTCTGGCAACATTTCTTTCTTAATTTTATATTTTGTAACCAAGTCTACAACTCCACCAGGAAAAATCAATAGAATATTTAGCACACCTCACCATCTCACCTTCACGGGAATTTGTATAAAGAAGAAAATACCTCTATGTGATGGGAATTTGTATAAAGAAGAAAATACCTCTGTGTAACAGACCAGGAGTTACTTTTTCTTTACTTGCAACTGAAGTCTGAAGCCTTCCAGGGGTCCAAGCCTGGACAATTGGACCCCTTTGGGTTTCCTCAGGACTCTAACCAGATGGCAACTTGACGAGAGAGAGAGAGAGGCAAGCTCAATCCAGTTGCTCTGGAAAGGAACTTTAATAATCGGAAAGCAACTAACAAGAGAGCGTACTCTGTAACAAGAGCTAACTGGAGCAAGCAGACACAAGGGGCAAAAAGCACGGGGCACGCTCAGACCGAGGTATTTATACAACTTGGTGTGGGGAGGAGTTAGGGTGGGGTTAAGGCGGGGTCTAAGAAAGAGTCCAACAGGGGAGAATGATAAAGAATATTAAAATTTCTGCACCGAAAGATAACCTATAGTAACAGAGGAAACTCAGAACATTCTAGCAATAATCTACATAACAGAACAAAGGAATTATGGGACTGAGCCTTTTGCCTATTAAGCCTGAAAAGGGGTTTCTGAGGGCCTCAGGCCAAGGCCTTCTTCCTCTCCTGGGAAACCACCCTCTACAGAAGTCTGTTTTCCTCTGCTGACAGCTACAAGCTCCACTTTGTTCTGATCCCCTCCAGGTGAAATTCAAGCGGTCATTACAAATTTTGCTGCATCTCTCTTGCATAAGCTGTACTCTCTAGCTGATTCAGATTGTGAGCACTTTTGCACTGAATCAGCCTGAAGTGCTGTGGCTCTCCAGCTCCCTCCTCATGCTGCTCAGGGGATGCAGGCAGGGTCACATCCTGCATCCTTTATCGCTGCCCACTGTGGGGAGCAGCACCCTAAGGAAAACAAGATACATCTCCACTGTTCCCAGCTCCCATGTTCAGATCTCAGGAGCAGTGTGGACATCCTTCTGAATCCCTCACATGCCCAGGCGTCCAATATTAGTCTCAGCTGACTTCAGATAAATCACAGGGTTTGTTTGGTTTTTTTAAATATTACTGTTCAATACAGTCTATTTACTTTATGAGAATATTTCTAATGGGAGTAAGCACATCTGACAAATTTTCTTTCTTTCTCAAAAGTATTTGGATGCTGCAGGTTTCTGACAAACTGCTGTTGGTATCAAAAATGAACAGAAGTAACAGAAATGTGAGTGATAATGCTTACCTGTCTAATGCATTATTCTTTGAATATTTTTTTCTGAAACTGAAAAAAAAGCATCCTGAGGATACTCTTTTAGGCAACACTTGATATGGAATAGTTCCAACAGAATGGCAGAATTATAACATTTGGCATCATCACAAACCACTTTCAGCTTCAATCAAGGTCTTACACTGGCAGGTATGAGGCAGCTTGGCACTGCTGTTCACAAGGCACAGCGGTGGCTCTGCCTCGCGTACGCTGCCTGTGTGCCTGGAGCGAGCACAGGCCTGCACGGCTTGACTGGTGCTACTGTCACATCAGCACTTAAACCATTTTGCAATACTGTAGAACAGTAAATCACCTTCAAAGCACTTTTATTAACTTTTGGTCCTTCTGATGACTTTGCAGAAAAAAACAAAAGAAGAGAAAAACATACATGTAATTTATATACAAGTACAGATTCCTGCCAGGCAGCTAAGTCTTGGTGCTCCTGAATCAGGATGCTGCTCCGTGGTCTCTGTAGACTTTACACATCCAGTGCCAGAGTCCTTTTCTACATCCCAGCCCCACCAGTCTGTCCTGCACCGACTCATTCACCTGCTGCCTCACAGGCAGGGTGAATAGGACCACAGAAGCCCAAGAGTTACAGTGCATTTTGTGAGCCCAAATCATCTAAATTCAAAACAGGGAATAGAAACTGAAGCTTATATGAGAACAGTGTAATTGTGTAGCAGCACTACAGGCTTCTTGACATTCACATTAACTTTGGTACCAAACACAGGAAATTAAAACTCTCTAGCGAAATCCACTGTGCACAGAGCATTCTGAACATAAAAACACACCCATGACATCACCACAACACAAAATGTAGGAAATACCAGTGACTGTATTTGCAAAGAAGCTGTGCTTGTGCTCTTCCTCACCAGTCAAAGCTGGTTTGCAGTAGAAGCTTCCTCAAATTTGAGACTTTGCTCTCACAATTGATTGTAAAGATGTTTGAAAGTTGTTTGTGCTGTTGCCAGAATAGGGTAGTTGAACTTTCCACAATCAAGATAAAGACCAAGCACTCTATCAAACAGGCTTTATGGGATACACATACAACCAAGAAAAATTAAGGGGCTGTATATAGTCCTGGTTAGAAAGAACTCTGGAACACAGCCATAGGCCAGAAGTCCTGGGAGCCTTGGGAACCTGGAAGTAGTATGGTGCTGAGGCTAATTCAGCTTCCTTGAACTCAGATTCAATACACTCATGGGTCTGAAATGTTTGGAGTCCTTATTCTGGCTATGCCACAATTTTTCTAGTTTCTGGGAGGCTTGCCTCGGTGGTTGTTGATACTCCAGGCTCAGCTATGCCTTTACTTTCTGTATCTTCCCAAAGACATTTGTTATTTGCTACGATCCTTCCATACCAACTGCTCCTTTTGTTTTTCCCTTCAGACCCAAGTTACTCACAGTAAGTGTTTTGTAGGCCAGTGGGCTCCTTGACCCACAGTGCTCCTCTCTAAAGGGCTGTGACAGCTTTGCCCAGTCCCATATCCTAATGGCACACACTCGCCATCTCATTCATTCCTGTCCTAGACGTCCAAACAAACAATTCACAGTTTGCTATTTAAATAACCACTTCCTTAAGAACATGTGTTAACAATACTTAAAGGAGCAATTCACGCTTCCAAACCACTTGTCTCCTGCTCTACAGGCATTCACAGCTGGAAAATTTCGAGTCATATTTTGGGCCTTCACAAGAGCAAAGGCTGGAGACTTGCTCCTATGCACAGTCTTACCCTGCCTCAGAATCTCAGCGAGAATCTTTCGTTTTCCTTACAGCGTACCCTATATATATATACCTGTTTGCATGTAAAGCCATTTTCTGCACAGCACACAGCGTCCCTGAACAAGCAAAGGAGACCTTTTGCCCCCCAAAACCTAAGAAAATGAAGGGAGGGTGAAGCAATCAACCACCCCGCGACCACTGAAGGGACACACCCTACTCCAGTCCTATTCTCTCCCTCGCCTCCCAGCTGCTCCTGGACATTCACTTCCCACCACTCGCCTTGCAGCAGGTCCAGTAGTCTTGGAATCAGTTCGGAAAGTGTCAAGTGAAATTAACTGGCAGAGAGTCAGCCCCCACTAGATAGTTTTCTCTGAAACTGGGGAACTTAACTTATTTTTGGAAGCATCTAGCGAGAGTCATACCCGGCAGAAGGGAGGGAAAACCCAGCACGTGACTGTAAAAAATGCATGGTATATAATTGGCTTTTTGCAAATATTAAAATGAATACTATATGTGTTATGTTTGAAAGGAATGTTACATTAATCTTGTTTTTAGTAATGTTGTATTAATTATTTTAAGTAGTGGGTTAAATATAGTGTTAAGCTATGTAAGATATCTTTTTATGACCAGCACAAGGAGATTCTTTGCACAGAGATAACAGCAAGAGTTACTGCCCTTATCAGAAAAGACAAACATCAGCCCATCTCCTTTTCTTGCCTTTATGGAGCCAAAAAAGATTAAGAAAACAGATGACAAAAACCAGAGAATCCTAGTTTAAGAGTATATATGTTCAGACCTCTTGCGTGCAAGGTGTGCTCTCATGGAGATATTAGCTTCCAGGAGCATCCAGATGTCTGTAATTCTTTGTTTTTTATTGTCTTTTATTATCCTAATTTTTATTACTGTTTTTATTACTATTTTATCACTATTAAACTTTTAAAATTTCTTTAAACAAGTGATTAGCGTTTTTCACATGACTAAGGACAAGCAGCAGGAGCGAAATCCCCCTCTTCTGGCAAAAGCAAGCACTTGGACCAACTCCAGTACTCGTGAGACCTCAGCCTAAACCTGTGGGAACCCAGTTTAAGGTGTTATGCCTTGTTTAACCAGATGGCCCCATCCCGAGTAAAACCCGCACCGTGCAGCCACATCACCGCATTTTCATTTCCAAATTATTTTCAACCTTTGCTTCCAAACATGTGACATAAGAATCTAAGATTTTAGACTGAAAATAAATTGTGTTGATACAGTTCATGCATAATAGATTAATTAATGCTCTAATTTACTTAAAACTCAGGCCCACTCAGGTCATTTTTCACATAAATAATATACTCCAAAAGTTCTATCAGAAGGAACTACTCAGATTTGTAACAGAATTGCGCTTTCTTTGCTACAGCTGTTCCCTTACAATACTTGACATAAATTCCTTTGTTTCAGAAATGGTAATTCACACACTGACCCCAAAGTGTGCATTATCATGGCAGATAAAATTAATTTTAGCAGAGTGATAAACTAAATTGTTGCCTGGGAAATCAAAATCCAGAAATGGTGGCAAGGCTGACTCATTGCCTATGGCAACAAAATGATGATATGCTGTAACTTAATGTTAAAATTGTAAAAACTGTACACTATTCAGACTACTACAAAAGGAAGTTAATAAAAACTGAGGGTCAACTGTAGCAGGTTGCTGGTTCTCTCATCTTGTATTTGGTGAGCCATAAATCAACATTTTAAATCAAATACCGTTGGTTATATTTGAGTGAAATGTAAGGGCTTTTTTTTTTTTGTAGTATGGACTCATAACCCTTTTTCTTCTTTATGATATACACAGAAACATAATACGTGAATATATTTTTATAATATTTATCTCCCTTTATATTTTTATANGCAAAGGCGAGGAGTGGAGCAGGTTGCCCAGAGATCTCCATCCCTGGGCATACTCAGAATCCACGCAGTCCTTGCTGATCCTGCTTTGAGCAGGGGTTTGGAGTGGGCAGCCTCCTTCAGAGCTCCCTTCAGCCTCAGCAAATCTTTGAGTCCCTGATATGTGATTGTTTTGCACCTGCAAGCACGTTTCTGCTTAATTTTACAGAGAAACTTAATTTTGTTTTACTGTCAAAATGAGAAATAAATTCAGAAGAAATAGATATTTTGTATTCTTTTCTAGATATAATATATTCCTGCTTATTTTGTAAGACACAACCACAGACTCATATTTAACCTAATAAAAAGTGGAAACTTGTGGGAAAAAAAAAAAAGTAAACGGGAAGCGTATGCATTTGACCTTTCCCTGAATGTAAAATTAAGGGAAACTCGATTCTAAGTAGATTTCCCGCTAGTTTATTCCGCCCTGCCGCCACTCACAGGGGCGGTCTGCCCGACTGCTCCCCCCGCGAGCCCCGCGGCTCCCTGAGGGGAGGGCGGGGCCTCGGGCCGGGGGGCGGAGCCCGCCGGGGCCGCCCCCCCCCCCGCTCTCGCGAGATGGGCGGGGCACGGCGCGACATCCGGGAGCGGCGCGGCAAGATGGCGGTGGAGTCGCGGGTGACGCAGGAGGAGATCAAGAAGGAGCCGGAGAAGCCGATCGACCGTGAGAAGGTGTCCAGAGTTCGGGGTGTCGGTGCCGCGCCGCTTCGCCGGCCGCTTCGCGGCGGGCAGAGGGGGTGGGGGGAGCGGTGAGCGTCTGGTGACGACGTGAGGCCTCCGGCGGAGGGGGGGAGGCGTGGCGAAGATCCCTCACCGTAATCCCCACCCCTGCGGCTCCTCGCCGCCATCCCCATCCTCTTTCTCGCCCCGCAGACGTGCCCGCTGCTGCTGCGCGTCTTCACCACCAACAATGGGCGGCACCACCGGATGGACGAGTTCTCCCGCGGCAACGTGCCCTCCAGCGAGCTGCAGATCTACACCTGGTGAGTGACACCCCTGTACGCCTGGGCATGGCGCGGGGCCAGCGCCGCCTCGCCTGGGCCCCAGGGGCCTGCGGGGGTTGTGCAGGCTCCGGTCGGAGCAGGACACGCGGGGTGTGGAGCGGGTGAGAGAGGGCATCTCTGGAAGCTCCGCTTTGCGCGGCAGTGAGTGCTCAGCCACTGAGATTTAGTGCGGCTGAAGTGCCCAACTAGTGCTGCACGTAGTCGCTGGCTTGTGTGGGTAGTTATCACAACACATCTACTGAACGCAGACGTTCTCCTTTAATGCGTATATTTTGTTCCAACAGCCCCGTTTATCCAGTGTAAGTAGTTGTCCCAGAGGGCTTGAAATGTTGTGTGAATGGTTTGTTGGTTTAACTCAGACCCTTCTGAGAGTGGAGTAATGAGTTTTCTTTTTGCATAGTCAGGTAGCAGTGCTTTAACAGAGAGCTGCTTTTTATCACTGTCAAATTAATTTTTGAGTGCCTTAGGAGGAGTGCCTTAGTCTCTACTGCAAACATGTTAGGTTTTGTTTGTAGTATTTTGAAGAATGCCTTTGAAAAGGAATTATGCTGCTTTTCAAGCCCTTCATGATGTTTACCAGAGTTGTAACTCACATGTTGTGTAGTTGAATAAATCCATTTTTGTGGCTACCAAAGCATGCAGTTCTAATTTACTTCTGAGTAGGATTTATGGACTCTGTCCAGGCTGTTGGTGGTGTCTGAGTTGTTTCCCATCTGTAGAAGTCAGAATGGGCATTGTCTGTCAGCACACTGCTCCTTGGTTGCATGAAGCTCAGACTGAGTGCACAGTCTGTATAATTAGAGACACTTCACTTGCCATGACTGAGGACTTTTGTTCTTGAAATTCTAGACGTGAACTTTAGCCCTGCTGTGATTGAATGCTGGGCAAAAGAGTGCTGCCTGCTAGGGCAGAAATGGAAAGCTATTGTATTTCTCTGCTTTTCTTACATTTCCTCTAATAGTTAGTAAGCTTATTGTAATATAGATGTTAGCTTAGGTGAGGAAACTCTTACACTGTGCTTTGTATGAATGTGTTAAAAAAAACCCTAAGGCTCTGCTGTTTAAATGGTAACTCTTAAGAGAGACCTGGAAGTGCAGATGTTGAAATGTACACAGAGATGAAGAGATTCATCTGAATATCACAGTGAATCAGACACATCTGCACTAGAGCATGTTGCCTCCAGTGTAAAGTGGTGAATTCTCCCGGGTGTTACAGTCAATAACTGTGGACATAGGGTATGGCGAGGCAAAGAAACATATGGTTAAGTTGTAGCAATATTTTGATTCCATCTTAAACGTTTTGGGCAAGTTTTTTTTTCTGTTCCTTTGAGTGTGTGAAGCGCTTTGGTTTGTTTGTTTAATCCAGGATGGATGCAACTCTGAAAGAGCTGACCAGCTTAGTGAAAGAAGTTTACCCAGAAGCACGGAAGAAGGGCACACATTTCAACTTCGCCATTGTTTTTACAGATCTCAAGAGGCCTGGCTATAGGTAAATGGCATTGATTCTCCAAGTTAATAGAATACTTTGGGCACCAGAACAGTGAATTATTTCTTCATTAACACCAATTTAAAGTTCAGAACCCACATAACCAAACTTCTGAAGTTCTGTGTGATGACCACTACAGCCTCTAAATTGTGCTTGGTGACCATCCCTGTTCCCATAACGATGAACATGTGTGCTTGAGGGCTTTGGTTGCTGTATTGGCAACTGGAATGTTGCCCTCCAACTTGAGATGATGCTTTGTCCTGGTAGGTCGTGCACCTGAGTTACAGCAGTGATCTTGTTGCAGTGATCTTGTTTGTTTTCCAAAATGGCATGAGCTAATCTTTGTCAGCATCCAGTGGATGTAACCCTGCTTTGGAATCTGGTGGGGTCTTGTGCTTTGTCTGTATGGCAGGGGGTAAGGGGTTCTCACTAGTATTTAACACAATAGGGTAGAAGGCTCCTCTGCACTGTCAGAAAGAGCATTTGGTGTAGTTTTTCTTTGTGCCCCCAGGACTGCAGAGAAAAGCCCCAGCATTTTTTGAGTACACAGCCACATGTGTGCAGTGCAGGGAATGGCATGGGAGGGGAGTTAGGAGCCAGTGCAGTTCCTGTTTCAGACATCTGCAGAGATTGGCCACTGATAACTAACTTGCCTTTCCTCTGCTACTCACAGGGTGAAGGAGATCGGCAGCACCATGTCGGGCAGGAAGGGCACAGATGATTCCATGACGTTGCAGTCTCAGAAATTCCAGATAGGAGACTACTTGGATATAGCAATTACTCCTCCCAATCGTGCACCACCACCATCGAGCCGCATGAGACCTTACTAAAGTTTTGCTTCTCTTTGTATGATCACATATTCTGTTTACTCCTACTTGCTGTTCTAAAGCAGGCTTACTTTTTTGCTTTTGTTGCTAAGCACCCGAAGACAAAGCTGAGCATTGTAGAAGAAAGTTAACTCTTAAAAATTAACTTTTAGTTTGTTTAGAAGAAACCCCTTCAGCAGCACCATCATCCTATCCCTGATTGTTATAGTTTGAATAGTAAGTTAGTGTGTCCAGTGTTCTAAAGACTTCCATGAAATATGACCAAGAGGATTACAGGAGTTCTGTAGTTCTGTCTTGTTTAGAATAAAAATGGATGTTATTAATCTTTTGACTGTTTAATGGTCTATCAATGCTTGAGGCTGCTTTGTGCTAGAAGTTACTAATAGTGCTGGGGGATGTTGAGGGTGTTTGGCAGGCAGCTTCTAGAATTTGAAAATGGAGGAAGGGGTAGCTCAGGGATCTCGGTTGTCCATGAGGCAACTGGAAGACTGGTGTGTGTGGTGTTGCCTGGTCCTTCAAGGAGTGGGATGAAGAAGGGGTGACCTCTGTCTCATCAAAGTGGTGCAGGGTGGGACTTAGCTTGGTGCTTGCCAGCTTGACTCCCTCTGTCACTGCAGAGGGAGATGCTGAGATGTGCAGGTGCCTCTGGTATTCCAGCAGGGTCCAGCTATCCTTGGCTGACTGGGAGCATCCAGCTGGTCCAGGCAGGACCAGGTGCTTGGTTTCTGCACCTTGAGCAAGGCAAGGGCAGCAGTAGAAGCAGTAACTGCTCATTGGAATCTCCACCTTCCTCACCTAAGGCCTGAGCAGAGGCTAGGACTGAAGTAAATGTCCTGTCTGCTGAGGACAAGGTGTGCTTTGTGTCATGAGCTGGGATCTATATAGGTTTTGGTTTTTTTCCCTCTCAGGATTTCCTTGGTTCAGTACAGCCTGAGGGAGTTCTGTCCATGGCTTAATGCTCTTCTGCCTCCCTTCTCTGGGTTCTAAGAGAGTTGAAATTTCAGCCTTCATCAATGTCTCTCATTTGCAGAATCACCTACATCTAAGTCACTTCCCTAAGACTTAAAAGTGCTCCCCACCTTTTTTTAAAGAGAGCTGAAGAAAAGACATTTAAAAATGCTACTTAAAAAGGACTGAGCCTGGAAGTGGCAGTGGAGCTGATTCATTTTTGCCAGAGTAGGCATGGATGGGATGTTTTTTTGTGGTGCAGTCACCTCTGCTTCAAGTACTGCTGCTGTGAGAAACCCATGTGTCAGAGCAGCTCAGGCATTTGTGTTACCAGGGATAGGCTTGCTCAGGCTGGGGACACCTGACAGACCTGGACAGACAGAAAAGCAAAGACCGCTGCTAAGGGTCTAATTGCCCCAGGGCATCATTTGTCCTGCCAAATGAGTGCGGTGAGTAACCAGCATACAATTACAGAATTGCATACCTCCCGCCAAAGGGAAGGACAAACCTGCCACTAGAGGGACACAGGAACATGGGCATTTCCTCAGTTTTGTGTCCTGGTTTTTGCTTTAATTGCATTTAAGGATAATTCTTAAATGCAGTGGCTATAAAAGGCAACAGCAGCAACCGAGCCTGTGTCTGACTCAGCTGCTCTGGGAGGTGACTTTGCTGCTGGAATGGGAGACATGGCCAGGGAATGCTGGTGCCTGCCCAGCCGGCAGAGAAAAAAAACAGCTACCGGCTTTATATGTGGTGGTCCAAGAAGCAAAATTGCCAGGAAATGAAGGTGCAGAACTGCCTTCAGTAGCAAATACTTAATTCAGCTGGTTTGGTTGAGGAGTTCACCTTCCCTTGACTGCTATGAATGTACAAGTCTCAGCTGATCTTCTCCCCAGTTGTTTCAGGATAAACATCTCTTGGGATCTCTTGCCCTCACATTACACAGAAAGGTAATGCTTATTATTACGGGAAAAGACACTTGAGAGAAGAATGTAGTTCAGGTTAGGGGTTTACTATGGCAATATACATCAGCTGGCAATCCAAGCTGATGGCAGCAGCTGTGGAAGCAGACAGCACCAGGATACAACCATCCACATGTGGCAAGAGGTTAAAGGGAAGTCAAAGCTGTCACCAGCTGAGCTCTTAGTGCACAGGAGGGAATTCAGACACAGTAACCTGATTGTGTTTGTCTCTGAAAGCTACTATGAAAGTTGAGGAGGGATGCCAGTCGCTAAAAAGAACAAAATATGTAGAGCACTTTGGTTTGGGGAAATTAAAACATGGTCATTAACAGTGAACAGTGACCTGTATGCTCAGGAAGTGCTGTAGACAACACAGCATCCAGATTTGTCAATCCACAGGATTTGCTTTGTAGGCAGCAATTTGATGAGGAATTTTTGGATGAGGTGTTACCCTTTTTCTTTTTTGGATCCCTAAAGGCCTAAGAGACACAACTCTTACATACCTATGATGTCAATGGCAACCACTCCTCCAAAGCTTTTTATCTCCCAACTGAGTAAGGCAAAGAACTAGGATGACACCTCTCCAGAAAAGGTTTCCCGACTTTGACACTTCTGAGAGGTAATCCCTCCCCTGCCCAGCAGCCCAGACAGCTCTCGCCTCCTGCCTGTGCCCTGCCGGGGATACCACACCTGTCCCCACCTCCCTTGCAGCTGTCTCTCCAGGCCTCCCCTTCTCCCTGTCCTTTCTCAGAGGGCCATTTTCCTCTGCCTCCAACAGTGACAACCATCCAGATCACTCCTGCAGGTCTCCAGCCTGTGTTCTCTAGACTTTGGCTGCAGCAGCAAGCCCGGTGAGCTGGGCTCCCTGGCAGGGCCAGAAGCATTCCACATCCTGCCTGTGGGGTGCAGCACAGTCAAACAGACCCAGCTACAGAACCAAGTTAACTTCCCCTAATTTCTTTTTTACCCTCTGGAGCACCTGCTGGAGGCTGCCCTGCTCCCATAGATGGGGTTTCTTCCTCTTTCTGTGTCCCTTCCAGTGTGTCTTTCCTGCCTGTCTAGGTTTGACTTGTTGTGAAGGACTCTGCTGTGCTTCTCCAAACAAGTTTGACTCAGTTCTAATTTTTCCCCCTCATTTTATGCACCTAAGCCAATGCTTTTTTTCAATCTAATAAACAGAAAAGAAGGTATATCAAGAATGCTATTTTTTTACCTCACCAAGAACCCCCGCACCATTACCTTACATAAATATTGCTGCTACTGTTGATCATTAGCCAGGCTTTTACTTAACAGGGGGAGGAAAAAAGATTCTTTTCCACATGCTCAGGCCTTAAGTAAGTTTTCACAGTCACCTTCTGATTTCATTGCCACTCCAGTACGGGTACATACATGTGTGTATATACACCTATGTGTGTACGTCCACAAACAGAGGCTACAGCATCAGAGAGCCAGCTCCTTTCCTGCAGTGGCAGCATAAGCCTGATGTAAGTTCTGTAACACTTTCGGGAGAGGTCCTGGTGTGGGGCTTAATTCCCTCCTTAAAGAGTGAGGACAACTCACACACTTTTTCAATAACCTGAGCAGCACCAGACATAGTCCTTCTTCTGTGTTTGCCATCTGACTGGAGCAGTTGTGGAGACTTAAATTTTACTTTACGGTTCTGGTCAAAAGCAGAAACAGCTGCGATGCAGCAGGAACATATTAAGTGTTATCAGCAAGTTCTCACTTTTGCAATGAACAGCATGGAAAAATGAGGAGGTCTCTGAAATCCTACTGTGTCAGAGCAGGTAAATGATGACAGTTACGGTAGTGTTCAGAGAACAGCACTATAAGTAATGCAACAGCTAAGGTTCGACCTGCCATAACCAAAGCAATCCAATTACCTGCTGTTTTCTAAGCCCTCATGTCTGGACTTTGTGCGACTCACATGGGTTAAAAAAAAAAAAAAAATGTTATCAGTTCCCCCTGAGGAATGTGCTTGCAAAACACCCATGTGGTGTGCACCTAGCCACAGACACCTGTCAGTGGTAGGAGGTGCCTGCCTGGCATACTGGGGCAAGGTCCTAACTCCTAAGAGCTGGGTTCAGAGGGACTGGGGTGTTTGGGACCCTCCCTGGGGTATTTCCAGTCTCACAGAGGCTTAAATAGAGACAACCTTACCCAAAAACTCAGTTGACCTCCTCAACACTCAGCAGGAAAGTCCAGTGCAAAGGGCGGGTTCAAGGGCTCCTTTGGGTGAGCTCCTCCAAGTGCTGGCTGAGCTGTCAATTCCGCAAGCCGTGCTTCAGGCAAACACCAGTTAGTGTTTTTAGACTTAAAAAGACTTGGGGGTCTTTAACAGGGGCCTGAAATTGCACCTGGCCCAGGCTTCAGAGGACAGGAGGAGAAACCACAAGTTTCAGGGAGGGCATTTGAGGAGGAGCACCAGGCTCCCACAGCTCCCAGGCTGCACACAGCAGCCCCCAACCCCCAAGTGCCTGCTCAGCTGGGGCTTGTGTAGGAGTCCAGGTCAGGGTCTGCTGGCAAAACATGCCCCACTCCTGTCCCCTTTGCCTTAACAACTGCTCTGGAGAGCAGGGGACTTATGCTAGAATAGGAGCACGTGCTTATAGAGGTACCAAAGGTTTGAAATGGGTCCCACCAGCCACAGCAGCCTGCACAGCCAAGAATAAACCATACCACTCTTCACCTGTGGATAGGGCCCTCTTCCAAGTGTCAGGTTGGTCCTAGCAGCTCTGTTCTCTGCAGCCCAATTCATGCACAACCACCCAAGCAGTTGTCCCAGGGAGGGGGACAGGGAATTTGTGAGGAGTGTTGGCTGCTGTGGTGAAGAGGAGGATTTCTTCAGCTGCCACTGAAGTGATTATGGAGGAACAGCCTTAGGCAACCTTCCCAAAGCAGCTGGACAGACAGGATAGGATTCACCCAGCCAGGGAAGGAGGACAGGGCGGCTCCCACACCCATCCTTTCCTTTCTCATGCTTCAACAACCACCAATGCCTTTGCAGGCAGGCAGTGATTTGTGTCAGTGCACAGTCCCCGAACAATTTAATCCTGGAGAACATTAATTAGCTCCTGGTGGTTGGGCAAGCAGGGGTGGATTTCCCTGCAGCCACAAGTGCCATGATGCAACTGACATCCATGGTGTGGGACCTGCAGCAGGGGGAGGAAAGGTGGGAACATGCAGAAGGCCCTGGATTGGTTTTTAACAATTTCATAAGCAATCATTAGAGAATGTAACCCCAGAGCTTTAAGCCAGGAATACTGTATGCCGAAAATTATGGAAGTATCCGAACACCTTCCTGCTGGGTATTCTACAAACCATGCTTTGCTTGGCCTCTCCCCAGGACAAATGCCTGCGTGACAAAGCATCTTATTCCATGGACCATTTCCCATGCAGACACATTTGTGCTACTTTTTTTTAAAACTCTTCAACTTGCGTTAGGCAAGACAAATTCAAAGGAATTCCTGGATCTGGTCAGCTCCCTACCATGATGTCAGCTGCCCCTTTGTAAAAGTAGGTATTAGTGTAAGAAGAGGATAATGTTTTACACTTAAGTTGATATAGGCAGCATCAGCCTGGCAGGAAACTGTGCTCCTTTGGACTAACCACACACCCGATTCCGTAGTGTGGCCTGGAATATTGTCTTTGCTCCTTATAAATGCCACAATACCTGTATTATTGTCCTATGGGGAAACAACCAGGTACTCCCAAAACAGAAGGCAGATCCAACACCAGCTACAGCTGTTAATGAAGCATGTGCAACCACCACGAGTGCTGGAACATTTGAATAGTGACAAGTGGGAACAAAGCAAATATGACATTTTACAGGAAATTTAAAGCATCCATGGTGCTTTATAAAACCAAGGAGGCCTGGACTCCAAATATTGCTCCAGTGGTTAATAAAAACATCAATAAAAGCACAATGGGAGTCACTAGAAGTAACGCTTGTCAATTATTCCTTTGTCAACCATCTGGGAAGTTTCATTCCACCGAGAGACCTATAATTGTGTTCAACCTCAGGCCAAGTATTTCCCAGATAAGAAAGCACTGACCACCTTATTAAGGGGCTTCCTGGGCAGAACAATTGAGATGCTCCTTTGATAACAGATGGGATTAGGGGGAGAAGCTTCGGTTAGCTCACACATTTGATATACTTAAAAAAAAAATTTGCTGTGGGTCTTAAATTTAAGGAAAAGTAAAGGCTATGCTTTTTTAGTTACTACCCAGATGTTTTTAAAAACTGAAAAGCAGTTTTGTGCTGGGTTCAATCTTTTCTGAGAACAGGCACTGTTAGATGTGATCCCCTTCTCATCCTTCCCTTACATCTGATCCAGCACTTAAATGGGCAAAAGCTGAGCTTGGGATTACTGTTGGGACGGACAAACTAGAAGAGAAA
>VYZR01083360.1:22982-33856 GCA_013400675.1 Oxylabes madagascariensis
TTTTGTGCTGGGTTCAATCTTTTCTGAGAACAGGCACTGTTAGATGTGATCCCCTTCTCACCCTTCCCTTACGTCTGATCCAGCACTTCAATGGGCAAAAGCTGAGCTTGGGATTACTGTTGGGACGGACAAACTAGAAAAGAAAACTAAAATAATTAGCCTTTCAGTGTCTTGGCAAATGAAGAAATTTATTGTAAAACTATACAACCCCTAGATTCTGTGCAAGGAAATTGATGAAACAGTCTCTAGTGGAAGCAGCCCTCAATTAAACTAAATAAAGCACAACACAGAACTGTACTCTGGCACTTTTGGTTGTTTTCAGGTGATGACTCTCTCTTACAGAACCACTGTGTTTGTTACTTATGTAGCTACTGGTTATCCAAACTGCACTTCCTGACAGGCCAATGCTGTTAGAGATTCACCCCACAATAAACCAACTTGTAAAATTTAAGTTCTTTTGCATCCTTCCCACTTTGACATGTTATTAACTTCAGAGTGCAGCTGGATGAGTCCTTCTCCAGCAGCAACACTGACTTAAGAGGAGTTTTACCCTCCTCCAGGCCCATGGCTACATCCTTGGTTGTTCCAGTGTATCAGACAGCCACACAGCCACCTGTCCCACCCCCCATGCTACAGCAGATTGCACAGGATTGCATCCAGGAAGGTTTTGAATATCTCCAGAGGAGGAGACTGCACTGCCTCTCTCGGTAGTGTTCCAGTGCTTACACTTTCACATCTGTCATCTCAAACTACTGTTTAGGACATCCTGAAACCTAAAAGAATTTCAAAGGTGAAGATGGCAAACTAAAACTAGTTTTTGTTTTGCTGCCATGATTTTATCTACCTCAGAGCAATGCTTTGCCTATAAAAAAGAATACAAATAGTGATATTATGTGTATTAGAGTAATATTGCAGGCAAGAAAAACAAAACCAACACATACAACTTCATTTCTTGATTCCAAAAAGTCTCATCCCTGTATCATGTCACAACAGCTTGAGCAGACCAGAAGATTTTAAGGTTTCAATTGTCATACTGAGGATAATTATTAGTTAATAATATGTAGTGTAAAATATTAACAGGCAAGCAAAATTATGCAAGTGCTTTGCAGTGAGAACCCCAGCACTGCAAGGTACAGCTCCACAGTTCCCTGATGGAGGAAAGCACAGTGGAGTGCTGAATTGTTCTCAAGTTTAGGGAAAAGACTTCTCTAAGCCCTTTTGTGAATTTCATTAGTTGAAGGCAGGGGGAATACAGCAGGGTCTGGGACAGTAGTGCTGCTTGTTCCATTTCATGCTAAAAGGGTATCTCTGCCTTTCTTCAGGGCAAGAAAGGGAATGCAGGCTTTGAAATTGCTCCTGTTTAGTGCTGGTAAATCTGTCTGCTTGAAACACTCTTGCTCTGTAGCAAGAATACTTTCTACCTTTCCAAGGTCATGAAATTCCAGAACCAGCATTCACCACACCAGGTTTCAGTCTATGAGAAAGCTGGAAGTAGGTGTGGCCTTCACTCTCTGAAGAGGGTGGGTAGAACAAAAAGGTGTTCTTATAGCAGACATCAAGCATTTGAGACAGATTTATTTAGTATTCAAAAGTCTTAATTAAGCTCACAGACTGACACATTAATACATACATACTTTTAAACAGAAACTAGCATTTTCAATGTCAGTGTGCTCAGGTCAGAACTAGTAGAAAATCACCTTCTCCAATTTATTTGATGTACGCTTATCCTGGAAAATGACTGTAATAGCAGGAAAAAGGCACCTTGTTAAGTTTCAACCATGACAAGTCAAAGCAAATGAAGAAGTACTTGTGGGCATCTCTAGATGTTTGCATATCCTGAAGACTTAAAAAAATATATGGAGCTGAGTTCAGAAAAATATCTACTTATCCCCGTCTCCTGGGACAGTCTCTCCCTTCTCATGTATTGCATGTTTGCCCTCATATAAATGACAGAATTTCAGTCATCAACTGGAAGACAAATGGTAAGAACAGTCCTGGAGTCACTCAGAGGAACAGCTGACACTGGAAATAGCAAACCAGCTCAAAACAAGGATATGGAGCTGGGTTTTCTAGCGGAAACAGTAAAAGTGCTGGTAGAAAAAAAATCCTAATTACTATGACTACCAAGAGTGCCAAACAGCTCTGAGAACTTCGGCTTGGTCAGCTACTACAGGGTTAGATGTGCACGTTTAGAGGTGACACCAGCCCTGGAGAGAATACATATGGCAGCAGCAGGAGAGGAAGCAATCACCTTCAGGCCTGCCAGCAAATTCTTTCAAGCAGCTGAAGATCCACATAACCAGTAACGAACACACATTTTCAATGATTCACAGTAGAGCCAGAGTCACCTCCTTGGGCCACAAGGAAACCAGATGCATAGCACCTGATACTATGTTGATGTATAAAGAAAGAGGCTGCATGGGAAATGCCTGTCTGCCAGAGAGGTCACAGTCTGATGCAGGAATGTCTCAGATACATCTTAACACTGCAGAAAGGACTAAAAGCGCAGAAGTGCTTTAAACAGTAAAGCAGGAGTTACTCTTGCAATTCAAAAAAAATTACTTGTTCCTGTTGAAGAAACCAAATACTGTTGAAGTACCAGACCTCTGCCTCAGCCCTGAAACAATGTAGAGTTACCAGAACAGCCAGAGACGTCCACTTTTTACAGCAATATACTGGACCTTCCTTTTATTACAACCCAACTGCACTCCCTACAGCCTACTGCAAATGCAATCCTACACAACAAACAACTTCAGTACCACCCTGTACATGGATCTCCATTCCTCTTTGAAGTGCAATATATTTAAAACCCCTCAACACATTTTGCCAATAATGTCAATAGAAAATTAAGCACAAGCTGTTAGTTCAAACAAGTTTATCCACATCATGGATAAAGAATTTTTCTCCATTAAAAAAGCCTTTTCTTGGCATGGCTCTTCCTTCCCACCAGTATTTCCTTTTGCTTTTTGAACTTGTTATGATTTGGTGATAAGGTCCAGGAACGTAAAAATTTCAACATGGTCTTCAGTTTGATTTCAGATGTTTGTCTTGAAAACTCCATGATATCCTCTGAAAATACACCCAGACCTGGTCATGACCTTATTTAAATCGTATTTTGAATTAGCAGAAGACAGAAATATTGAAATATTGTCTTTTTTACCTTGACAACAAAAAATGAAGGGTCAGCTAAAGTGAGATTATTCAAACGGATTCCAACTTCCAAGTATAGTAAGACACCAAACTTTATCAGTCTTGCTCTGGGTTGTTGTTCCTTACATGTTCCTTGTACCTCCTATTTAAATAATCTCTACAGACTCTAAGCCTAACAGATAATCAACAAGCATAATATATATTACATTGAATCAGGAATGCATACGCTTTGGAAAAGTTTCATAAAAGCTTCTTTATGTTCAAATTGATGGTGTTTTTTATAAAACTATAATTTAATTGTTCTAAGATCACTCATACTTATTGTAGCTTTTCATTTAAAGAATTTTGTCTTTACCAACAGAAGTGTGACATCAATTCTCACTTAAGATACTTTTCACCAAATTCTTTCATTTTATTGTTTAAATTTACTCAGAAAGCATTCACTGGTGCTTTGACTGCCACAAAGCAAAGTATACCTACAGATAAATCTACTGTAAAATTCTCCCTTTTTTTTTTTTTTTTTAATTTGAGAGGGTCCAAACACACCATCAGCTATAATTTTTGTTCTTTACAAACAGAAATACCATATATACCATGCCAAACCCCAGTTATTTAGTCACAGAAACAAGAGCCGTTTTGATAGTTGAAGAGCAAGCAGCTACATGAATTTCCAAGTGCATTAAAGCCTCTTTGTACCTCCTACAAATTAAATTACTTAACCAAATTTGTAAAATCATACCTGTTCTCTTTGTTGCAGTAATCAGTGGAATCAATTTCATATCTTGTAGTATTTCCTATCTTGGTCTCCATTTCCTTGGCTTTAGAAGAGTCTACCTTATGATTATATTGGGAAAGCATCTATAGGAAACATTAAACAGGAATAAAAAGAATTACCTAAGAACTCAAATGAGATGAATTACAAATAGAACTAGGCCCTTTTAATTCTAGTATTTTGATAATAAAATTAGGTAGGGGAAAAAAAAGCATGTTAGCTAACCTTTAGAACATTATCTGGTATCCTTGTTATTTCTGGAGGTGGAGGAGTATTGAGTAACTGGTCATAGTGTTCCAGTTTGGGAGGGGAAGGGTCCCCACAATGTTTAAGATACTCATCAGAGCTTGAAGCAAAAGGAATTCTTTCTTCTTTGTATGGTGTATCTTTTGCATCCTTCTTTGTCACTGACTCCATCTTCCCCCCTGGTGTTACCTGCTGCTGCAAAAGAAGTATTAAATGCCTCCAGTTAATTTACATATGTTAGGTAAATTATTTAGTAAATATTTTTACTGAATTGCTATTAGAAAGAACTTTTACAGTGACATAGGAAAAAGTAGTATTGGAAAAGAATCCCATAATGACATTTTAAAATCTGTTTATGGCAAAGTGTGTGAAATGTACATAATTGGTATTTACTACCTTAGCTTCTGCTTTTAGCCATCTTGTTTGAAAATCTGGACACTGTGGTGTTGCTGTATGACTGGGAAGAGGCAGTTCCTTTGTCTCTGGTGACCTTGATAATTCTGTATAAATTTTGGAAGAGGCCTTCACATCAGGAGTACAGAACACAAATACCATAGGAGAAGCCATCCAGTCAGCTGCTGCTATCAAGGGTGAGCAAAATAAAATTAAAAATACGTGTGTACATGCTTGCACACATATATAACTATTACCAGTTCCAGTTTAATTTAATAAAACACGTGTATCCTTGTAGTTGATATTTTGCTTGATCCATCCAAATTACAGTATTCCTTAAAAGCAGCAAATGCAAAGTAGTCATTCTAGTTCCACTACTGAGTATAACTGAAGAAGCCCAACTTAAACCAGCATTGCTTTACCTTCTCATTTACTCAATTGTCATTATGTTTGTCTCAAGATTTTTAAAATAACCTACTTCTCCTCTCAAAGAAGTTATAGCACTACTCTTGAAAGTCTTAAATTACTGTCTTGCTAGCCCCTTTCTTTCCTATCTTTAAACAGATCCAATGGGTATTCTCAGGAAAAAAAAGGCTAAATTGGCAAAACAGTATTTCTATTTCAAATATGGATAAGCTGCAGTTATGAAATATTAACTCCTCTGCATAATTCCAATGGGATATGAGTACAAGAATGAGGAAAAATTTATAGGGAGTAAGAAACTTTCCCATAGAAGTCATCAACATTTTTTAGACATTACTACTCATACAATGACTTGCCCTGAGTTAACCATATTTAACCAGAAACACAATTTAAGTTAACCATGTGTTTACAATGCATTTACACATGCATTCTGTAAAAACGTATATGTATATTATTTTCACAGATTTTTAACTTACCATTCTCAGCTCCCTTACTTGATTTTGATGCAGGAGTAACCATGATTTCCCTGACTGTCATTTCTGGCAAATACCCTCCATCATCATCGCCTCTTTTAACCAACCTGAAAACCAAATCCCCAATTAGCTCTTAAGTATTATGAAGAAGTCACAATTAA
The DNA here is from genome assembly GCA_013400675.1 of Oxylabes madagascariensis. Classification (NCBI taxonomy): domain Eukaryota; kingdom Metazoa; phylum Chordata; class Aves; order Passeriformes; family Timaliidae; genus Oxylabes; species Oxylabes madagascariensis. The sequence goes on from VYZR01083360.1 coordinate 28,601, forward strand.
AGGAATATTGTCAACCTAATCACTTTTCTAGTATTCATTAATGAATATGCAAGTAAAAAATTAATTTTCTCAAATATGAATTTTTTACAGATTTTTTTCATCTGTGATTCTACTGCAATTTGTGGTATGCAAATGTTCAGTCCAGCCACAAATGATCAAATACAGAGATTTCAATCTAAGACATTAAGAAAAAAACCAAACCCAAACCAGATGTCCAGGGTAGGATAGATGCCACAGATGATCAATTCTGTGTTAGGGGTTTTATTTTGAACTACCTGTTGGCCTATGAAATTATATAGAACAAGAGGAAACCGTTTCTGCTTTTAAACTAACAAGGGTCTTGTGAACATGGAAAGATTTTTAATTGAATTTTTAAGTTTAAATAAGATTGTTTATCTCAATCAAATACTTTAAAGTAATTTTAGTAATTACATAGTTATTTAAATGGAGAAATTCCAAAATTACTTTAAAAGAAAATTTAGTGATTTCAAAGTGACAAGCTATTTAATACCTATTCCATAACACTGGAAACAGAAATTTTAAAGATTATTTTTTCATATCCAAGATATTCTAATGAAAAAATGGCAAATGCAGTTAAGAGACAATAGCAGGCAAAAAGTGGAAGCTTACCTAACCTACACAAAAATCTGTGTCTTTAAAGAAAATTATTTTAAATGCTTAAAAAGTAACCTTAACTATCATTGCCAGATTAGATCTTTGCTACAAAATGTCTAAGCTGAAAAAAAATCCCAATAAATAGTATAGTCAGTCTATTTTACTTAGATGAACACATCTCAAACTCTGGGTTAAATAAAAAAGTAACTTTTCATGTCAGTTTTGTCTTCAATGTCTTAAATATAGTTGAAACCATATGATTTTTACTTTTTACAGAGAGTAGAACCAGTAGAATTTTTAAAGTGGTTTTCATATATATGATCCTTGTTTTCCAAACAATTTCTCTAAATATCAAATATTTAGCTACTGTCAGCTTTTAAAATGGAACATATTGCTAATACTAACTATAAAAACATGACCTATTAACTACACACATGACCTCACTGCTGCAATTATTTTTATTTATAATTAGAACAGCGAAGATCTACAGAAGCCTTTTCAACAGAAGACTGGAGCAAAAGGAATAAACTGTAAGGTGGGGCTTATGCTAGAGACAATACAGTGCTTCTATAAATTTACTGAATGCTTTACAAACTGTTTTCTGTTTATATTAATAAAGCTTCTGCAACCTTTACGCTAGCTGTGTAAAATCTATGGCAGACAAGCCCAGGCCCAAACCTTTGGTTAAGGAAAACAATGGATCACAATGTGTTTTTTTCTTTGTAAATACATTGTGTATGGAAGACTCTTATGGTGCATTCAAGGCAAGGAGCACATCCAGGTGTATTTCACGTCAGCATGTGGCATTGCAATGGGCATGTGAAAAGACTGTAGGGAGTTAAATGACACAGGACCTGAGAGATAACAATCACCCACCTGAAGACAAAGAGAAAGGCAACAGGAGCAAGAAATTAGTGCAGCAAGAAAATATAGAAAATTCAGTAGAGAAACAATCTGAACTCCAGTAACTTACTTTTTGAGTGTCTGAGAAGTTTTCTGAATAAGTGACATCGTATAATCTTCATTCATACACATGGTATGCTCACTAATGCCAAAGTGTTCAAGTTTTGGTGTTACACACTCATAGTCATCCATCTTTAGCTTGCATTTCGGTGTTTTGGGCAAAGCCCGGGGTGTTTGCAGTTTTAGCGGAGTCTCATTCTTTGACTTTTGCTGACGCGCGCTTGTTGCGTGCTGTGCTCTCAGCGCGCTCCAAGGCCTGGAGAAAGCGTACTGTGAAAGCCCAAAGTCAGAGAGCTGCGGGTTCTGCAGCGGGTCTTTGGGCAATGGTGGCTTCTCTGCAGAAGCACAGGGGTGAGGTACATCATTGGCTTTTTCTTCGTCGGATTTATTCTGGACAGACGTTGCCGATTCACTGTTAACTTCATCCTCCTCTTCTTCTTTAGAAAAGAAATTAAAAAAAAAAATTATGTCAGAAGTTTCTGTTTTAAGAATTTATAAAATAAATTGGGACACTTCCCCAGTATTCAAATTTTTTTGCTTGTTGTAAAAAATAGATTCCTTCTTTCACTTTGAAGTACTGAACCTGAAGCTACAACAGATGTCAAAAGCTCGCATGGCTAAGCTATATTTATAAGTCATGCATTTACTGAATTTCATTTTATTTCTGTTGGTAAATATTATTGCTAGGGAAAATGAAATTCAAAGATTTTTACGTAAGTGTATTTTCCTCCCTGCATGGACACAAAAGGGTTTTTGGGGAAAGAGCAAAGGCTGCACACAGTACTAGAATGCTCATTCTTCAGGAAAACAGTATTGAGGAAAGGTTATGAAGCAGCAACTAAAAACTTGCAAAAGGAGACAGCTTTTTCAATAACAAGAGTCCTCTGCAAAAATATGTAAATGTGCAATTTGTACCTTTTTGGAGTTAGATAAACCAAAACATTTGTGAATTTCTGCATGATGTAGTAAGTATAAGGACAATGAATCTGAGGAAGGGTCTGGAGCACAAGTCCTGTGAGGAGCAGCTGAGGGAGCTGGGGGTGTTCAGCCTGGAGAAAAGGAGACTCAGGGGGGACTTCATCGCTCTCTGTAACTGCCTGAAAGGAGGGTGTAGCCAGGCAGGGGTCGGCCTCTTCTGCCAGGTAACAAGTGACAGGACCAGACAACACAATCTTAAGCTGCACCAGGGGAGATTCAGGTTGGACACTACCAAGATTTTTTTCACAGAAAGGGTAACTAGACATTGGAATGACTTCCCAGGGAGATGGTGCAGTCACTGTCCCTGGAGGTGTTTAAGGAAAGACTGGAAGTGGCACTCAGTGCCGTGGTCTGGTTGACTTGATGGTGTTCAGCCACAACTTGATGATTCAGAAGTCTTTTCCAACTTCATTGATTCTGTGATGTGGGTAGGGGGAGGGAGGCTATTTAAAGTAACATACCTTCTGGTCTGCAGTGGTATTATGTCTTCAGATACACTTAGCTTAAAAATACAACTTCAAAAACAATTTAACCTTGTAGCTCTGTTAAGAGACTTCTTTAAAGGCAAAGAGAGTATAGGAAGAGAGGTACTATAAAAAAATCAGAGCCTTCTACCCTGTGTAAAACAGCTATAGGAGCTTAACTGGGACATCAAGGTGGTTCATAACCATAAATTTGTTTTATGTAATGACTGGATAATGCTCAGAGAAGGTTAAGACTCTGTCAAAGGCTTTTTGAAGCCTGATTGTGCCCTTGATACCAAAAGGAGTATGTGTCATGTTGACAGGCGTAGTACTTTAACTCATTTGGCACATCTGGATTTTTCAGACAGTTGTAGGCACATTTTCTGACTGATTAAGGACCTCCTTCCCCTCCAGCAATCAAGATGCTACTGCTTGTCCCATTTGTGCTGTGAAACAGACATTTTAAGATTTTCTCTAGGGTGACTTAAGTTAATGAAACCATCACATGTGAATACAAATCAAGGTGCATCAACAATAGTTCCTCATGCATGAGAAGCTGAAGCAGCGTAATTCTGTGGGTTATGAAAACATGCTTGCTAATATGTTTTCTGAATATAATTATTACTGAAAAAAACCCAAACCCCAACACACACTAACCTAAAGGCATGCCAGAAGATCTAATTCCTAGTGTTTGTGTTTTGGTTTATTCTTACAGCACCAATCACAACAATATCTTTTACCCTCTGAATATTGCTATAAAGCAAATAACATGGATGAACTCGATTTCCTAATTAATAGAAATAGCTATTGATACACATAGCTAAAGAGAAACATTTTATAAAAACGATACTTTTCTTCACATACTGCATTGACAAGAAATATTACCTGTAGAGTCTTTGACAGGTGGTTTGTAGCCATATGTCTGGAACAGCTCTCTTATTTTTCCAAGATCTGCTGCATTTCTTTGCATCAAGATTTCACTTGCCTTCATAAACTCATGAATTGCTTTTTTTTCAGAGCAACTCTTACCAAGACTGGCATTAACATCTTCCTTTGGGGACAGAGAGGGGAACATAGAAATACTGATTTTCAAATCATCACATGGTAGTTGTTTACACATGAAGCATTTTGGGAGTAAGTATTCAGTTGCAATTCAGATAAAGATAAGCAGCAAATTTAGGTCTTTTCTATACACCTATGGAATACCAGGAATATATAGGGCATAAGTGTATGGAAACTTACAAAAGTAACTGTAATGACAGTTCACAATACGGTAACTACTTACTGGTAACCTTGCCGAGAAAATTATATGCTTTTACTCCAGAAAAATATGAGAGAACAGCAATTAGTCTGGACTCTTACTCCATATGTACAAAGAATTAGTGCAGAGCAGAAGGCAAACCTCACTTCTATATCACTCAATTATTTCTATATTACCCATTTTTTCTACTTCTGTAGAAGGAATAGACAACATTTTTCACAAGTTTAACTGAATGGCTGAAGGTACTTAAACTTCTCTGAAGATTGATTTTGTTCTAAAGGCTGCTCATGGAAAACAAGCAAGTTTATCTTTTTTGTTGGGAGCTGCTGTTCCTGAATTGTCCTCCTCATACACTGGCACAGCTACAACATCCTTGTAACCTTTGCTCCCTGCTTACCTGAGAGACAATAGTGACTGCAAACTAAGAAATATTGCTAAACCTCCTTTGGGTCACCTACAGGTTTTGGGCATTACCCCAATATCCATGGCCATTATGAGGACTTAGAGGTAAGTGAGTAAAATAAGGGTTATAACTGCTGACTAACAAAGTTGAATTGTAGCTTAATGATCAAAGCAGAACCATAAGTTTATAGAACATGCACACACATGTAATTTTTCAAGAAGGAAGGGAGTTAAGACTTTACCTTCTGAGTCTTGATTTCACTCTGCAGGTCATGCAAGACTGCTACTGAAGATTCATCTTCATAGTCTTTAAGATACATGTTCACATAAAAGAATTTAGAAAGTAAAAGAGACGTCTTAGTGTTTTAGCATAAAAGTAACATTCTACGTGGGAATGCAATTTCCCGTATTAGCAGACGAGAGGCTGGACATGACCCAGCCATGTGCACTCACAGCCCAGAAAGCCAAGCGTGTCCTGGGCTGCATCCAAAGCAGGGTGGGCAGCAGGGCCAGGGAGGGGATTCTGCCCATCTGCTCTGCTCTGCTGAGACCCCACCTGCAGTGCTGCATCCA
>VYZR01083372.1:0-15609 GCA_013400675.1 Oxylabes madagascariensis
AAAAATTTCTTACAAGGAAGATGAGGAAATTTGTGTCTTTGAATAAGGCTTTGCTGAAACCTGTGAAACCTGACTAAGGAGTGAACCATCTTAGTCTCCATTTTGACCACCTTATAGATACAAAATACAATTTCAGCTTATTTCTAGACCAGTTCCAGTAGGGAGGAGGTTTTGGCCAGTCCTGAAGTGTTCTTCTGATGAGTATTAAGGAGACTGTATTGATTATTCTGTGACTGGTGTCCTGTTGTGATGTAGCCATTGTTCTTTCCTTTCCTGGTGCCCTGCAGGAGTTCGAGATTGAGCTGGAGGGCTCACAGACACTGCGAATTCTGTGCTATGAAAAGTGCTACAACAAAACCAAGCTCACCAAAGAGGATGGAGAGAGCACAGATCGCATAATGGGGAAAGGACAGATCCAGGTAAGACTGTGCTCAGCTCATTCCTGATACTCTTCCTGCAAAACATCACAGGACTTTTGGAACCCAGAGTTCACCACAGAGGTTTTTTTCTGTCTTCTGATTGTCTCAGCATTGAAGATTTTCCCTCTGATAGTGAGGTATACAGTGTGATTCACAGGCAGGAAGTCAGCAGCTTTGTCCCTCTTGCTCTGTGCCCTATGCCTGCTCCAGCACCCTTATGGAATAGCTGATTGTTTTGATCTCTCATTGGCCCATTAACTTCAAAACTTCCACATCAGTGTATAGGAACTACACTGCCCCTGGGCACTGGTGAGGATACTTCATTTGTGACAGGAGGATGCAAGAATATTCTCTCTACTCTGTAAATCATGTGCAGGAAGGCTGCCATCTGTGTGTGCTGGAAGCTGATGGATGTGTTGGCCAGGCCCTGGGACAGCCATGCCCAGAGTGTGGTGTCCATGACAGCAAACAGCATCTGAGGAACATTTCCACTGCTGAGAATTGGCCTGGGACACTTGGTGTGGCAGATGTGTCATACAGTGGGGGAGGTGATGATTGCAAAGGGCTGCTGCTCTTGGGGAGCTGCTGTGTGATAGAGCACTAAAGCTGGATGTAGGAGAAATCAGGCCATGTGTGGAGGAAAACATGGAGAACATATGTCCCCCATCTTGTTCCAGTTTGTTGCACTGTCTGTCCACAACTTTAGGAGGCTGTTTAAATGCCTGCTCTGAGGACACATTCTTTGTGTTGGAGTGGCTGTTGAACAGAACAGAGACCCTGCCCAGATACCTTTCCTTTCTGGTATGTTTAAAGATCTCACCAGTTCCCCTCCATTTAGGTCAGGCTGTCCATCTCCCTGTGGATGACAGCTTTCCCTGGCATGGGAGTGATGGTCATGCAGGCCAAGGCCATTTGTGGGATTGCAGAAGCAGCTGGGGGTGAGGGTGGCCTGTGGGATCACATCCCACCTTTGCTCTGGCAGGATTCATTGCCTAAATGACTTTGATCAGGCCTCTTCCTTCCCTCTCCCCTGTTTTCAGGGAGAGCTTTTGTCTCAAATGCATGGTGGGATTTGGAAGGGAGCTCATGTGCAGACAATAAATGCCAGCACAGGGTGTCTCCTGTGTGTGTGTGTCTGCTGACCAGAAATCCCTGTGTCCCTTCAGCTAACAAAGGCTGTTTTCCATGGAGCTGAGCAACTACAAAAGAGCAAGTTTTCAGCCCTGAAATGCCCTGGAGATTTGTGTGCTCATAGCAGACAACCCTGAAATCACTGACCCGCTAAATTCTACAAATATTTTATATAGAATGATAAAAAAAAACAAATAAAATCTTTTAAATTTTTGGCAATTTTTTTCCTTCTCATAGCTGTGGGCATTTTTATGCACAGCAATTGTATATTCTGTAAATATATTTTATACTTTAGTAAATGAAAATACTCTTTGATGGCAATTAAATATTAATTGCATCTTGATTATTTTAGCGAAACCTAAACATTGGGAAGGTTAAAAAAAATAAATTAAAATGTTTTTAATTAATATACAAATGTTGCGTTCTGTTGTATCATAAAAAGCACATGCAAAAGTTCTCTTGCTTTCTGTAAATCCCCTTTGCAATTTATAAAGAAACTTGATGAATTGCCAGAATAACCTCTTAATTTTCAGTGATTTCTGTCCCATCATGAATTTCAAACACTATTGAATCAAAGAGAAGTCATATGACAGTCTGGTAAGATTTTGGATTGATAAAAATTATGAAAGGTTTTGATTGAGTTCTATTTTTGAAGTAAACACCATTTCTCTATTAAGAAACCTTAATAATGCAACAAAATCTGATTGCAGCCTGTGGCTGAAGGTTAGCTATGTTCTCCCAGGTGCTTTTATATCAAATTTTGTTTACCTTAGAGTTTGTGGTTTATCCTGGGCTTTCTGATTTGTTGTTGCACTGTCATTATTCAGCCCGAGTCTGTCTGTCTAAAGGCAAGGTCTGTGATGTTGGGTGAGCATTTTTGTTTCATAAATTCCCTTCAGTTAAAAACTCTGGGAACATGAAGAGTCGTGCCTGCATCCTCCTGTTGATAAAAGCAGAGAAGTTTCTCTGTTGGCTAATTTGCAGTGTATTGTTAAGCCATGTATTATTATAAATACGCAACTTCCCCCTACTGGGAATTCTGACTCACCAAATACTGAGCCTCAGTGATGAAGACAATCAAGGAGACGAGGACTGTTTTGGCTGTAAAAATGTTTATTAAATCTCTCCGTTACATTATGGCAGTGAAGGAAGGAAGGCTGGAAATTGGTCCATGTAGTCACAAGTTTCCAGGAATGGGCAGCAATTTTAATAGCTCCCATTGCTCATAGTTTCTTTTCCTACGGAATATTTTATTTGCCCGTCTTTATAGCCAGATGCAAGAGCTGCTTCTTTCCTGTCAGTCTGCAAGTTTTTTATCTCAAAAACATAAACTCATGAGGTTTTAGTGTGGCAGAACCTCCTGTAAATGTAGAAGTGAAGTCCTCACCAGACCGGGGCACAGCAGTGTGGGTGTGCAGTGTTGAACTGACTAGCACACATGGCTGGGGGCTTCTGGTGCACCTCAGGCATGAGAAATACTATTCCTGGGTACACTGTGAAACCGAAATTACTGGGGGAGCTGGAGGAGGATGGAATGGACATCACATGATGGGAGGAAATATGAGGCTTAGTTAAGCTTTGGGCATAATCCCCTCTCATTGTGAGCACCCTGGGCTTTTCTTTCTGTTGTTACCTTGCAATTCACCTTTGGCACTTGGGCTGGCCCTTTGGCTCCTTGAATTTTGCACTTCATGTGACAGACACATCCCCATGATTGGAGTGTAGCAGCCTTTTGCTTGGCGTTGAGACTGTACCTAAGTGAGCACATTCGTCAGCAGGACCAGGCTGTGCCTTGGGAACGGTGTGAGACTGAAGGGATACTTCACCCTGTGATCCGGCTCCTCCCACTGGTGCCTCCTAGAAATGCCCTTTCCTTTGTTTTCTTTTTCTGCATGATCAGCTCAAGCTAAATATTTACTTCTCCATCACAGCAGTGCTGGAAAATCAGGGAGGATGTGATCTTAGATCACTCATTCTGTGGAACAACACCATTCCTCTGTTGCCTTGCAAAACTATCACTCTTAATTAACTGGGATGTCTCATAGCAGTGCCCATGGCTATTTCAGGCATTAAGTTGTTCTCCATGTAAAGCAGATCGTCCCATGCTGTAGCTCCCAAGTGTTAACTTGGAAACCTTTTACTCACTCAAGCTTGTTTAAACAGTTTGCTGAAGCAGAACATTGTCCCAGCAATCAAAATAGGGGCGAAATGAAGAAGGCAATGGGTCATGGCTGAAGGGTGATGGTGGGAAAGATTAACCTGTCAGTGGGGAGCTGTGAGAAGAATGGGGTTATGGCAGGACTGGGAGTTCCCAGCAGCAGTGAGACTCTGGCAAACATACACACTAACCTTAATGTTCCGCAGTCCATGCTCTTTCTTTCCACTGAGGCTTCTTTGTTTTTCCCTCCTGCATGTTTTCTTTTCTCTCTGTGGAAAAAGAAATCATGATCAAGCTCTCTGTGGTGATTTCCCAGGGCAGAGCATAGACACCCTTCCTAGTGCCTGGCTTGCATTTGCCAGAGCAGTATCCCCAGTTTGCCTTTTTCCAGGTTCTCACCACGCTGCTGTGCACTCTCAGCCTTTCCTGACCGCTGTGCCCTGTCTGAATTCAGCGCTGAGCTACAGGGACCAAAGACCTGCACTCAGAAACCCCTGTGGTGCTGAGCTGTTTTGTTCTGTTGTGTTTTGGGCAGGATACAGAGAGGGATTGGCTTGATTCATTAGTGAATTTGGGGCTGCAGCTTGCCACTGCAAATACCAAAGGCCACAAGGGGACTGGAGGGAGCAGCAAACAGACAGAGTGGTTGGTTTGTATTTTCCTGTTCAGCATGAGCTGTTGGTGGGGACTGTGCAAACAAGCCCATGTCTGTGAGGCTTTTAGCAGGTCTGTCCTATTTGCACAGAGCATGGAAACCCCACAGTGGCTCGGCTTCAATGGAGGTGGGGCAGGTCACTGAAACCAAGCAACTGTTTGGAGGAACTGTGTAGAGGAGCAGTAAATTCCACTGTCAAATGCAGAGGCAGCAGTTTCACAGTGCCTCCCCTTCTTGAGCTGGCACAGCTTGCTCAGAAGCTGCCTCCCTTTGCCATGCTGGCCATGGATTGCATTCTGCTACTCAGTGTTCCTTCTTTCAGGTCAGTGATCTCCAAATCAGGCCACAAGACAGCATGGCCCCATTTGTCCTCTGTGCTGGAGCATCGCTCTTGCTAGCTCATTGTCCTCAGTGTGCTCTCTCCCTGCCTGCTCCAACTGCCCTTTCCCTCTGTTGCTCTTGCTGGCCTCAGAAGGTCAGTCATCAGCTGGGGCCACGACTGAAGCTTGATTGAAGTCCCAGTGACAGTTCTTGGTTTCCTGTTGACTCTGTTATGTCCTACTGTGACTTATCAGACTGTTAGACCTGATCTTCCTGTCTCAGTGTTGCTGAGAGTTTATTCAAGCTTTGCTCTTTTAATAGCTTCCATCATTTTGCTTTGTTATTTAAAAAGCACCTTGGAAGAGTTTGGGTTTTTTTCCCCTTAATTGCTGTTGTTATTGCCAGTGATTCATGCGGGGTTGGGTGGGTCAGCCAGCCCTGGTGCCTGTTCTCCCTGGCTGTCCCCATTCAGTACAAGGCATTCTACAGCAGGAGTCAAACAGTAGGAGGGAGTGCAGGAGTCCTGCCAGCTCTGCAGGAGAGTTCAGAAACGAGAGCAAGAGGCAGCAGCAGGTACATGGAGGTTTACTCATAGTCCTGGTTCAGCCCCAGCAGTTATCCAGTGAGGAAAAGTCTCCGTGAGCTCTCAGCTCCAGCAAAGAAAAGACTGCAAGTTCTCAGTTCCAGCACTCAGCTTCTGCTTGTCCTGTGCAGCAGTGTCAAAGTCACTCTTGAGACAGAGGAGGATGGTGTTTGGCTTGTATTTTTTAACAGCTACTTACTTGCTTTTGTTTCATGCAGTGGCAGGAATTCCCTGATCAATACTGAGACATACCCAGTAATACCTGTTTGCTTTAATAAACCATAACTGGATTCTGCTGGACTCTTCCTTTAAAGTTTTTGGCAAATATTCAAACCCTGTTTCCCCTTTACTCTTAAGCTATAAATAATATAGCTCCTTGCTATAAACAATACACTCAGTGACTCCATTCTAAAAGCATATGGAAAACTGGTTCCCAGCAAGAGGATTGGCTGTGACTGTGTCCATCAGCAGGGTCATTTTGGCAGCTTAACCAGATGACTCTTCAGAGCTGGAGATCAAGCTTTCAGGAATACTTAGCGTGGTTGCTCCTCATAGGAAACCAGACACTTCAGAAATGGTTTCCTCTTGATTCTGGGAAAGAATTCAGTTGTTGAAAGAAATCAAACTTCCAGCACGGAAGTTCAGGGTAGAACAGCCTAGAAGCTGGCCAGCCCATAGGGCCCTTGGCCAGCCCCACAGGCGGGGGCGGATCTGTTCTGCCGGAGTTAAAAGCGAACCCCCTTGGCGAGCAGTTCTGTGTTTGGGGTCGCTGAGGCACTGAAGCCAAGCACTGCTGCCCATTGGCCTCCTGGACCTTTGCACAGTCCCAAAATGTGGGAGCTGCTGGTTACTGACAATTCCTTGCAAGGGCTCTTCAGCAATTTCTGCCGGCGTTGCACCTACAGGAGCCGGTCCAATTCGACAGGGAAGCATGTGTGTGCTGGCAGCATCCCACTGTGGGCTCACGTCCGTAACAGAGTGCGCAGGGATAAGGTTGGCCTCGCTTGTTCTGTTGCTGCTTGGGGTCTCTGCAGTGGGAGGAAGCAGGGAGGAACTTTACTCTCTACTGCTTGCCTTTCTTTGGGGAGTGGGGAAGGGCATGAGGGGCTTGTCTCTGTAGCTGTCAGCAGCACTGGGCTGCTCTGTTGATGATTTGAGTGTGACCATGACCGTGTCTAAGCTCTCCCAGAATTTCCTGCAGCCGCCATTGTTCCAGCATTTCCCTCCCCTGCCATAGCTCTCTAGCCCTGCACGGGGCTCTGTGAGAGGGGGGAGCTGTGCTGCAAAGCAGCTCGGGTTGTGACTGCTGACAGCAGTAAACTCAAAACAGAGTTTGCTGCAGTTGCCGCCTCCTGGTCTTACTGTGCCTCCGTGTTCAAGAGCCAAGTGTTACAAAGCTGTCTCAGGAGGCACCAAATTCTTTCTTTGGCTGGTTCCAATGGCTGATCAAGCCCCCTAGCAAACAGCTCCTCCTCTCTCTTGCCAGTCTCCCTGGAGCTGAGTGCCACTCCTCAGGCCTTCAGGTGTGTTTGGGCTCTCCCAAGGCAGTAGTGGAATTGCTGAGTGATTCTAGCACTTGAGTCAGCTGCTCCCCAGCCTCACAACTGTCCACTCAAAAGATCAAGCAAAGCTGAAAATGAGAGATTGGAACTTGTTTCTGTTTAATGACTGCTTGCAATAGCAGGGCCTGGTGTTCTTCCTGCCTCTATGCTCAAATAGAAATGAAAAGGAATAGGCTGGTTGAAGGACAACTCTCCATGATTTCTCAGCAGATTCAAACACTGGTTGTGCTCCTTTGAGGTTGCCTTTATTATTGCCTTTATTGTTTTCATGTTGCTGGGTTTTCCATGTATATGAACCCTCATCAGCCCTGTTTAGAGAACTGCACAATATCCGAAACCTGGTTTCCCTGAAACCAGGGAAACTTTGGAGTGTTGGTTTTCCTATGGAAAAGAAAGAATAAGGTAAAAGTAATCGTGCTCTGTTTACTTGCAGAAGCTTTCTAGGCTAGCTGTTTTCTCTAAAGTCTGTTCCTAGCTCATAACTTCTGTTTTCCAGCTGGACCCACAGGCACTGCAGGACAAAGATTGGCAGCGCACAGTCATCTCAATGAATGGGGTAAGTTTGGCAAACAGAAATTAGCTCTGCTTCTGTGCCTCCTGTGGGCTTTATTTCTTTGCTCTTCATTGTAGCATGGAAAAAAAAAAAAAAAAGAAAAGAAAATGTTTAAAAAGTAACAGCTGTTCTCTTTGGTTCAGGTGGAAGTGAAGCTGTCAGTGAAGTTCACCAGTCGGGAGTTCAGCCTGAAAAGGATGCCGTCCCGCAAGCAGACGGGCGTGTTTGGGGTCAAGATTGCTATTGTCACCAAGTGAGCTGATGGGTCATGTTTCTCCCCGTTGTGTTTCAGGAAGACAACTGGCCAGTGGGGTGCACCTGCCTGTGTCCCCCTGAGGGGTTTGGCAGTCCAGCCTGCTCCAATAATATAGATGTGGCTGCAGACAGGAGATGCTTTACAATCTCTGAACTTGATATTTTGGAGAGATAAAAACGAATGTGCACACAGGCTGTTTACTGACAGCCTATCACTCCTCTGAATTCCGGAAATCCCCCTTGCCCTTGCCTTCTCTGTAGTTAGCTGACACGGTCACAAATTTCCAGAGCCACTGAACAGTGGTGTTTCCTTTCCATAATCAAAAATGTTCAAGGTCTTTGGATCCCATTGTATTATTTTAACCCCTGATCTTTTGTCATGAATCATTTGCCAGCAGAAACCTGTTTGTTCTGTTGTATGGTTTGGGAAGTGTGGTATTTCCTCCCCATGGAATTGCATCTGTTTGAAAGCAACAGAGTTGCTATGTATCCAAGGGCTATTTGGGAATCCTCTGATTACCTGGGCAGAGTTGCAGGCTCTAGGGGCACTGGGACCTGGCCAAGAGCTCAAGTGCTCAGGGAAGCTGCAGAACAGCCAGAGCCAGGCTGAGACAGTCAGAAAACCCTCTCCAGTTTTAAAAGGAGTTTTTCAGCTCAGTCCTGACTGCCTGCTCAGACTTCCTAGCACCCCATTTTCCAGAAGAGGTTTGCACAAGGAAATGTTGGGGTGCCTGTAGCTGTCCTGGCTGGCTGGGGAGCAGGCACAAAGGGCCTGGGCTGAACTGAGCTCTTCTGTCTGGCTTTCTTCAGGAGAGAGAGGTCGAAGGTGCCGTACATCGTGCGGCAGTGCGTGGAGGAGATCGAGCGGCGCGGGATGGAGGAGGTGGGGATCTACCGCGTCTCTGGGGTTGCAACCGACATCCAGGCTTTGAAAGCTGCCTTTGATGTCAGTAAGTATTTATGTCTGATTGTCTGATTTTTCCCTTTGCTCTGTGAGAACCCGCCTGAGCTCCCTGTCAGGTGGCTGTGCTATTTTTAATCTTATGTTGCCCAAGAAGCATTAAGAAGTAGAGATTCTCACTCAAGGAAAATAATTTTAACCCTGGCTGCCTATTTTATTTACTGATATAACCCACAACATACAATAGGATGGATCCTTGTACCAAACCATGCTTTTTTTAGTTTTCCCAGCAGACACGAAATGATGGCTTTACCTGCCTTGCCAAATCTTTGTAAATGGCAGACACCTCTCTGGGGGGAAACATCAGCAATCAGAAGTCATAATTTCTTCACTGTTGTGAGGTGTCCAAATTAATAGAAGTCCTTAAAATAAAGAATGTTTTGTGAAAGCCAATGTTCCTTAGAACTAGGAGGGGTGTTTATGAAACTGGGTTGGGTGGTCAGGGCTTCTCTCCCTAACTTCATGTGGACTGATGTGCACAGGCTTAGAAAATTAGATCACTTTGAGCAATCTTTGCAAAGCTCTCTTTGATCTTGAGCAGAAAAAGGTTCCTTACTGGTGCTACATTTAGAAGAGTGGCCTGTATGTCCCAAAAGGCACCTGAGATCAGGCAGGTGAAATTCTTCCAAATTGCTGAGGTACAAAAAGTGAAATTTTGCCCTACTTCCAGCTTCCACGATTGTCCAAGAACTGTTCAAGCCACGCTCCACCAGTCACAAGACCTGTGCCAGACACCCAAATTCACCCTCCCTGCACTTTTCTTTCAGTTTTTAGTGAAATTTCCTTCTTGTGTTTTCTTTTCAATCACCCTAAGCTATCAAAAACCACTGATGAATCTCCGCTAGTGCAAGTAAGGGTCTTTGACAGTTTGAAAACCAACTTTTTAAATTTCTGTTAAATGTTGGCTTACACTGCTTTATGAAACCAGTGCTGGTTGGTGTCTAGTTTAGGGAGAGGGGATGGTTTTGTTGTTCTTAATAGTAACAAAACTGAAATATAAGCTCTGAATTGCCTTAGCTACACTCAGTGGGGAGTTAGAGAATCTCAGAATCTCTTATTCTAAGCTGTTAGAGGCAGGGAATTGGAATAACAACTGCTGTCAGTAATAAAAGTTGAATTCCATATAAATACAGTCAAGTAGGGGCTTGTTCAGGCTGGGGTCTCTGGCACAGCACAGCTGGCCCTTGGAGAGTGAGGTTCCCTGGCTTGATGTAAAGCAATGAAGTGTTTGCAGTCATTTGTGCAGCACTTCTCCGCTGGAAGGTTGCTCATTTAATCCGGAGAAATGTAAACAGGAAAACTCCCAGCTATTTGGGCAGAGACAAAAGATAAACAGACCCAAAGCGAGGAAAAGAAGGAATGCAAGGCCAGCAGTTCCTCTTTACCCTTCCTCTACTCTCCCCTTTTTCAGATAACAAGGATGTGTCAGTGATGATGAGTGAGATGGACGTTAATGCCATTGCAGGCACCCTCAAACTGTACTTCCGGGAGCTGCCGGAGCCCCTCTTCACAGATGAACTGTACCCCAACTTTGCCGAAGGCATCGGTAGGTGCAGCACAAGGAACCTTGATAATGGAGACTCTTCTGTAGGAGGCTGCTCTTAAAGCATCATAAAACCCGTATTTATAGTATTGGACAAAAGCCTGGAACAAGTGAGGGGAGCGGAATTGAGCTCAGAATGACATCGCCTTCCCACGTGGTGCAATATGGGCACTTGCCATGCTGCTCTGCAAGCTGCAAAAGCCCAGGTTTCTGAAGGATAGATTCAGGACAGAATGCCAACCTGCCTGCTGGGGCTGTGCACTCTCACTGCCCAGGCAGGCTTCAGGGAAACCCCCTTTGGAGGGGAGGGGGATAAGTACCTCATCTTGATGGAGAGAAAAACACCAATGATTGAAAGCCTCAAAGCACTTGAACTGCTTGAGAGAAAAGGATTCTTAATGAATTTGTGAAATAAAGGGACGATGCTGTGGGGTGTTGATGTGCAACTCTGACCTTCCAGCCTATGATGATGTAGTCACAGTCCTTTTGGGAGCATCCGGATTGGCTGTTCTGGGACACAGCTCAGTCAGTCAGATTCGCACTGGCTGCCTGTGGTGATGTCTTGTTCTCTGTCTTGTAGCACTTTCAGATCCTGTTGCAAAGGAGAGCTGTATGTTGAATCTGTTGCTATCACTTCCAGAACCCAACCTTGTGACATTCCTTTTCCTTCTGGACCATTTAAAAAGGTAATATGTGGTTCCTTGAGAAATGCATTAAATGTGTAAAGCATAGGCTATTTTGAAAAGTGGAGCCTTTTCTGTAAATACCTGCTGAATCACAGAAATGAAGAAGTATTTGCTGATCTGCTGTGAATGCTCATCAGATAACTATTGTCTCATACTCACTTA
Organism: Oxylabes madagascariensis; assembly: GCA_013400675.1. NCBI lineage: Eukaryota > Metazoa > Chordata > Aves > Passeriformes > Timaliidae > Oxylabes > Oxylabes madagascariensis. The sequence goes on from VYZR01083372.1 coordinate 10,990, forward strand.
GTGAGGCAGTAAATCCTGAATTCCATTCCCACTCATACTGAAAATGGATTAGAACTGGAGGAAAGGAATAACAAAAGAGTCAGGGCTTATCTATGGCAAACGCAAATTCCTGCTGCAATGTCACTGAGACTGCACCTGCATCGGGATACAAAGACCAGGAAAGGTTTTTGTATAAACCATGAAGCTTCAGCCATATTTAAGGTCTAGGAAACCCTGTCTCAGAAGGTCTCTGATATCCAGTATGATCTATTTTTTAAATTCCAGCTCTTTGCCTAACTGCAGTTGTCAGTCCCTTTTGTAGTCAAGTCTTTCTGGTTTTGTCTGTGTCTTTGTAATATGGTTGTAACTGTGAAAAATTATTGCCATGCGTTTGATATTAATACAATAAGCTGGCTTAATGCTTGCCCAATGTGTTCATTTGCATAAGTATGTCATACATACCAGAGACTGTCCCTGGAGACATGAAAGATCATCTTGTGATTGAGATTCTGGATTAAAATCCAGGAAATCTGGGCTTTACTTGTGTTTCTGCTGCAGACTTTTCTGACCAAATTTTTTAAACTTTGTGCCTCAGTGTCTCATTTATAAAACTCAGATATTTATGAAGCATTGTTTCTTCCCTCAGGGTTGCTGAGAGGGAAAGCGTAAACAAGATGTCCCTGCATAATCTTGCCACTGTCTTTGGACCAACACTGCTCAGACCTTCAGAGAAGGACAGTAAAATCCCTGCTAATCCAACCCAGCCCATCACAATGACTGACAGCTGGTCACTAGAAGTCATGTCCCAGGTAAAATCCTGAATGTGCCGTTCCATCTAGTGAAGACACCTTCTGGGAAAGCACGGTCCTGTGGCAGGCCTGGCTCAACGACCCTGCTGGGTTTTCATGGTCATTTTTTTGATAAACATAAAACAACTTTTGCCCTCACACAGACATTTTAGACTGTTTGTGGAACAGTGTTCCTTCAGGCAGGTCAATTGTCCTGTATGAACCCAATTGCATCTGCATGAATACGGCTTTTCATGAAGGAATGTCTGTGTGTGTGCATCCTGTGTGTGCTCGTGCATGGGGAGAGTTTTTGGGGTGCCACGTCCCAGCACCGTGCTGCTGGCCTGGGATAAAAGAATTGGCAGTGTTTCCACAATGCTCCTCGGCACTTAAACCACCTTCACTGATGCACAACAAAATTCTTTGGCCACTGCTGCCTTTGAAGGTTATGCAGAGGATTGGAGCACAGAGCCTGTGTCACTTAAGTCAGATTGGTTTGTAGTTTTCCGTTGAGTAATGGCAAATTCTAGGTTTACTTTTTTCAGTGCTGGAACCAACCAGCACCATTGTTCCACCTGGTATCTAAAAAGATGTCTCTGAATCACTGCAAGTTCTACTATTTCTACTGCTGTAATACAGTGTATTAAATACACAGCTGCTGGATGTCCCTGAGAGCTGTATCACCAGCTCTCACATAGCCAGGATGAGAATGAATTTTTACAGGGCTTTAGCATTATCTTGTTGTTTCTCTTTCCAGGTTCAAGTTCTTCTATACTTCCTGCAACTAGAGACTATCCCTACCCCGGACAGCAAGAGGCAGAGCATTCTCTTTTCCACAGAGGTGTAGGTGCCTGCAGTACCAACAGGACACAAACTGCTTTTGGCGTAACTCTGTCACCCTGGGAAAAAGATGACTGGTGTTTCTTCGGACTGGCCTGTTCCTGTGCTGGGGAATTCCGGCCCTCAATGCTTCTGCTGTTTGTTAACCAGAGACAAGCTGGAGGGAATGGAGAAAAATTTTTTTTCCTCCTTGTGCTGGTAGAACCAGAACTAACCGGAGATGGAGCTGTGCGGAATCTCCACTAGAAGGAGCAATAGACACTTGGACAAATGCACCACAGTGTGGCGATTATTCTTGTTGGGAATGTGACAGAAGGTATTCCTCATTTTATGGATTTAATTTATCATAAAGAAACGTCAAGATTTCTACTGGACCACTTGATAGGACACCCCTTTTTGGGAGAGTGGGTGTCAAAGGATATATCACAACTGTGTCTTTAATAACTGCTGTTTTTCAAGTACTGTTCGAGGCTACAAAAAATAGCATTGCTTTGCAAGAGGAAGGAGAAGAGAAGGGTCTGGGATCTAAAATTCTCTCCACAGAAATTCAAGTCTTGATTTGAATATGGTTCTAAAGAAATCAAAGTGTTTTATGTACAGCTAGAACTGTTGTCTGGTTGGGGACTGGGTGGTTTTTTTGTTGTTTGTATGTTTTTTTGGCTCACCCAGCCCTTCCCATAGAAATATTTGTACATCCCAGGGAAGGAGATGCCCTGCTCTTGCCTATGTTGCACTTCTGATGGGTTTTGTTGGGTTGAGACAGACTCGACAAAATTAAATAAATACAGCAAATTAAAGAGAGGCAGGGAGGATAACAGACAGTGATTCTGTTGTTTGTTTGCTTATAAAAGCAGGGGCAAAATTATCCAGGAAGGATTGCTAAGTTCCTTAGACCCACCAAACTTGATGAAAATTAATTGGGAAGACTGTTAATTCCCAACACTCCAAAGAAAATACATTATCTCTGCAAAACTAATTGAAGAATTTGTGGATTAAAAAAAAAATATTAATGCCTCTCAGTTTGGCTGGCTGCTTACTCCAGACTTTTATCAGAACATTGGTTTTTTTTGATACTTGAATTTTTGGAAGCTTTCTACATTGTTTATACAAGAGTCTTTTTCTGATAGACACAAATGCTCTGAAAAAATGCCAGAATGTACTTTATGGACAATCTAGCAAGTAGCATGCATTGTGGATTCTCCAGAAATTCCAAATCTGTTTTAATTAAGAGCAGTGGAGAAATTTCTGTGGAACTCCATCTAGCAGTACAAAAGGTCTGGCCAAACACCAATTTTGTATTTCTCTCCCTAAATCAGTTGAAGCTACGGAGTGGAAAAGGCAGCAGTATTTGTCCAGGGAATTGAAACTGCAGAATCTAATTGCTGGTATCCAGAGCCAGCATTCAGGCTCTAAGCAGTTGTGCCAAACATCCTGGGGGTGGGAGCAATGCCATTTTCCTAAACTATTCCAGCCCCCGCTACTCCTACCCAGCTATGCAGCATTCATTTCGTGGCATCTGTCCATCATCATCCTGGCAAGAAGGAAAGTACAGCTGGAAGACAAGGGAAGGAATCGGCACAAAAAGGGGAGGGAGGGACAGATTTTGAAAGATTGGTAGGGTCAGGTTGTCAGCATCATTTGCAGGGAAATATGACACAGAAAGCAACTCCTCTTGTGCTGAATTGCACATTTTCTGATGGGTGATCTCTCAATTAAAAAAAAATAGCAAAGGAGTGTTTCAAGCAAATAGAAAAAAAATAAAGGGAAATGATTTTGTAGTCACTGTAATTCTGACTGCTGCAGAATATTAGAAATTATTGTACTGTGAAGTTGAAAAATCAGAAAGGAACAAATATAAATTTCAATTTTGTGAGTATATCAATATTTTGCATGCTTTGTAAGGATTCTTATAGGAATTTAATATTGCTTAGTATCCCTCCCTCCTTAGGTCTGGGAGCAAACCTCTTTGTAATGTAATGTACAACTAGAAATTCCTTCTCTCTTGTATGTATTTCCATGACATTCCAACTTCCGAACCCACAAAAAAGAAAAAGCTGTCTGTAGTAGGAGGTGCTTTTTGGGGGAGGGAGGGAATGAAGGCAAGGAAACTTGAAGGCTTAAGATTTTGATTTTTTTAATTTTTATTTTAATTTTTTGCCTGTTTGAAGGTAAAAATTAGTCACAGTCCTGAAAAACCATTGACTTGAGCCATGTGGTGCAGAGCAGTAAAGCATTCTCTGTGTTTGTTTCTCGGTATTTGTTTCCCTTTTCCCCAGCACCTCTACAGCAATCCTTGCACTCCTGCCTGCTCCCACTGGGGGGGATGGACCTGAGGCAGGAGCACTGTTGATGACTTCATGGAAAAGGGAAAAATCCCAAGCTACACCTGGTGCTGGGTGATAGCCTTTTCCTTTGGTGTTTGGAATCTGTGGCTGCTCCTGGCAGTGTTGAAACTGGAACGCAATACCATAATGACTGTGCCAATTTACTTTTGCCCAACTTTTTAATTTTTATTTATATAGGAAGTTAATTTTAATATTAAATTACTGATCTATAGTATGTAACCATGAGAAAATTGCTTTTGCTTTGGTTACTGTGACAGGTTGTTGCTGTCAGTCTCTCATTACAATGCTCAGTTTTAATGTAATGTTATCTAACATGCAGGCATGTGGATCAGGGAAAAGAAGTTAATTTAACTTAACCCGTTAATTATTTCTGTTAAGTATGAATATGTTTTCCCCAAAGCTGGTAATTTTGGGCTGGAAAAGATAGTGGATCATATTGCTGATGATGAAATCATGGACTGATTTGAAATATGAGAATTGATCTCTTGAATTTCCTTTAATTTTGCAATTAATATTTTTCCAGTAGTCTTATGTTTTCAGAAATTAGGTATTTCCAAAAGGCTTTTATGTTTTTTTCCCTGGGATGTTGGTTGGGTTTTTTTGTTTATTTAGAGGGGGTTTTTTGTGTTTCAGGTTTTATTTTTACTTTTTACTTTTTTTTTTTTTTT
>VYZR01083395.1:1692-12496 GCA_013400675.1 Oxylabes madagascariensis
GGCCGCGCCGCCCGCCGCCTGCACCGGGCCGGTGCTGGCGCGGCTGCAGGGCCGCGAGTTCGAGTTCCTCATGCGGCAGCCGGCCGTCACCATAGGCCGCAACTCCTCGCAGGGCTCGGTGGACGTCAACATGGGGCACTCCAGCTTCATCTCGCGGCGGCACCTGCAGCTCAGCTTCCAGGAGCCGCACTTCTACCTGCGCTGCCTCGGCAAGAACGGCGTCTTCGTGGACGGCGCCTTCCAGCGGCGCGGCGGCCCGGCCCTGCAGCTCCCGCCGCAGTGAGTGCCGGGGCCGGGGGCGGCGGGGCCGGGCCCGCTCCGCCGGGCAGGAGCGGCCCCGGGCGCGGAGAGGGACCCGCTGTGCCGGGAGGGGACGTGGGGATGGGAGGGACCGCGGCTCCTTCGAGCAGGGGACGGTGAGGGGTCCCTCGCCCCGCGGAGCAGGCGGTGAGCTGCCCGTGTGCCATGCAGGGGATGTGTGTCTGCCAGGAGAAGGGCTTGAGGTGATGGTTAGAGGCCACAGGCGATGAAGGAAATAGGGGTCAAGGGTCCCCCTGCCCACCAAGGGTCTCGGGGGATGGTGAAGGTCTGCTTCTGAAGAAGGTGGAGGGCTTGAGATAGCAATGAGCGATCCCTCTGCTCACAGAGAGCCAGTGAAGGTCTCCTCACTTGACGATGGTCACAGTGGGTGAGGAGCACTCACCTGGTGGAGGGCCCGAGGTGGTGGTGAGGGACANACGATTCCACGGAGAGGCAGCAAAAGGCCGCAGAAGCCAGCCCACGTCGGTGCCGCGGCACGGACCTGCCCCGCCAGCAGAAAGCCCGGGGCCGACTGACCAGCGGCGGGGGCATCCCCGCGGCCCGGGGGTGCCCGGGGCCGGCCCGGGGCGGTTTAACCGCCGGGGCCGCCGGGCCGCGGCCGCTCCCTCAGCGCGCTGCCCGCCCCGGCCNCGGGCGCGGAGAGGGACCCGCTGTGCCGGGAGGGGACGTGGGGATGGGAGGGACCGCGGCTCCTTCGAGCAGGGGACGGTGAGGGGTCCCTCGCCCCGCGGAGCAGGCGGTGAGCTGCCCGTGTGCCATGCAGGGGATGTGTGTCTGCCAGGAGAAGGGCTTGAGGTGATGGTTAGAGGCCACAGGCGATGAAGGAAATAGGGGTCAAGGGTCCCCCTGCCCACCAAGGGTCTCGGGGGATGGTGAAGGTCTGCTTCTGAAGAAGGTGGAGGGCTTGAGATAGCAATGAGCGATCCCTCTGCTCACAGAGAGCCAGTGAAGGTCTCCTCACTTGACGATGGTCACAGTGGGTGAGGAGCACTCACCTGGTGGAGGGCCCGAGGTGGTGGTGAGGGACCACCTGATGAGGTTCTCAGCATCACCATGGGATGTCCTCACCTTCCCGGCCTTGCTGCCCTCCGTGGCTGAGAAAGAGGATGATGTTCGTTGGGACTGGGGCTGCTCCCTCTGGGGGAACCATGTCTGGGGGAAAAGCGTCAAGAAGTGTGAGCCCCTCACTGCATGGTGTCCCCCATGGTCATTGTCCTCCGTGCTTGCCTGCAGACAGACTCATGTTCAACTGACGCCTCTTAAGGGTTTCAGAAAGACAGAGAATAAGGAAGGACTCTCAGTGGGCTAAAACTTGCTACACCCAAGGCTTGTCTTCCTTGGAAATGATCTAGCGGAAAAAGTTGGAAACCACTTTGCCAGAATTGCTTACTTAAGGGTTGGCAAGTTAGGTGTTGTTCCTGGTGTTTCTCTGGAGCAGCAGAAAAAAAGGAGTCAGGCCAGGCTGGGAGTGATGCTGCTCACCAGGACAGCAGGTGCCCAAGGTGTCTTTGCTTCCCTGAGGAAGGGGAGAAGGGTGCTGCCAGGGTCTGTGCTCTGTTAAATTCTCTTGCAGAAAGAAGAGTGAAGTTGATGTTGATCTATTTTTTCCTGTGAAGGCATTGTTTATAGTTGCTGAGTACTGTCCAGCGACTGCAGTGCTTCACCCCAGGGCAGCGGCGCGATAGTGGTGGGTGATGTAATTCCTGTGTGCATCTCCTCAGGTTGTTCCAGACTGACTGTGCCCAGTGCCATCCCTGAGCGCGCTGTAAAGGCAGGAGATTGGCGGGTTGTTGTTTGTAGAAAACATCTGTTTTCATCTGTCACGTTTTGGCTTTGGTACTGTTTACCTCCAGCACCAGGGTCCTGGAGTTATCCGTCTCTCGCCAGCCTGTCGCTCAGGGGAGGGTTTTTTAATTACTCATTTCCTCTGCAGGCTGCTTCATTTTGTACTTAGTAATTTAGTTATAGCTCCCTAGCTGCTCACTCTCTGAGGCGTTTTGTTTCATTTTCTAAAAGAGATGTCCTTTAGTGTCTGGTTAATTAATCTGGCTTTGTAAAACAAGACCACCCGAAGCCCTGGGCACTTCTGTTGTCGTTCCCTCTGGCTCTGGTATCTGTGCAAGCTCTCCTCCCTGTCATTCTGTTTCTTCACTTGGTTAATCATAAGCATTGTGACAGAAAACTATGTCAAACAGCGACCTCCTTGCTTATTTCTCTCCTTTTGTTTTTGCTCCTGACCCCTGGAGTGGGAATGGCAACTTTCCTTTTGCTTTAAAGGGAGGAGTTTAATGTACACTTATGAACTCTACACAATAAGGCATCCTCGTAGCTTGGCTGCTGTTTGAGCTACATAAATAAACTTGGTGCTCCTCCCTTTCTGACTTCCAGAGTAGGAAAATGTTTTGCATCAATCTAAAGGAATTTGCCCCCTTGCTTCCATCAGGTAAACAACTCCTTACTGGCCAGTCAAGGGTTTGTAACCCAGACCAGGAAACAGAAAATCTTGTTGAAGCTTGGTGTGCGCAGTCTTGATTGAGGCTTGAAACTCTGCTGTTATCTCGTTATCTCCGCTCTTGAAAAATCAGATGATTCTCTCCCAGTCACCCTCTCCACACACACTCACACAAAAATCTCTCCCCTGTAAACATGAAGTGCCATTTCTTTCCTGTAGAGAAGCCTGTGTGCTTACTGCCAGCTAATGTTGTCAGAAGGAGGACAAAGTGAGACTTTACACAATGTTCTCTGCATATTATGGTAACACTCCTGTCGTGTTTGATACAGCCACACCTTTTCCGTGTAGCTGCAGAATGTACAGTTTATATTAAACTTCAGGAATTAGTGATCATTCCATCCAGTGTTTTAGAGGGAGGTGCTTGTGATGTGGGGAGCTCTTGCTGGGGATATTCTGAAAACCATTTGTTTTGAGTGGTTGTCCTCCCTTTTCCCCACACACCTTTGAAGGATGGCAGAAATGTGCAAAGTGCTGTTTTCTTTGGACCACTGCAGTCACTGCTGCTGTTACATTACAAGCAAAGGAAATGCTCGTGCATCATGAGATCATGAATGGAAGCAGAGGGTTCCAGGAAAAAGTCTCTTTCGGTTGTAGTTCATACTGTTTGTTAAAAAATAGATGGTGAGCTCATAAATTCTGTTTTCTGAGGTTCCTTCTCGCTTTACTATTTCTGTGTAGAACTTCGCTTTTCTGAGTTTTCCGAGTTTAGAAGTAATTCCTGAAATGTACAGAGGATCTTGTCAGGAGGGGTGGGAAGGAAGGAAAGAGGGGGAGTTGGAGACCTCTCTTGAGGGCTGTACTTGCCTCCTGTCTCAACAGCCCTACTCAAAATGAAGAGCTTTTGAAAAGCTTTGTAGCACTTCCTCCATCAGCGTGGTGTGTGTGGATTCTCTGCTGTAACCAGGATTTTACTGCTGGGCAGGAGTATCATATTCCACAGCTGTGTTGTTATGGGAGGTTGTATTTCACAGATGTGATGACATAACTATACAGTATAATTAAACAGTAATAACCAACAAAGAGGACATTTCCTAGAGGTTAATGACAGTTAGGAACAAAGTGGGTGGAAGAGTGGAGGGCCTATGGTACAGCTGAAGATCCTTAATCAGTTTAATTAATAAGTGCCACACTACAGCAGACATTACAAATATAAGTCGAGATTAAATGATGGAAGTACTTACATCAAAAATAAGTGCTTCAAATCAAATTAAGGTTTTGCTAGAGACTCTTTTTATAGCTTGTGATTTTTTTTAGCTGGTGGGAGCTGGAAATCTAGATAAATATCTGGGTATTTTTCTATAAGAAAGAGAGGAACTCAAAACTACCAGGAGAATATGCACTAGATTTTAAAAACTCCTGATACCAGCAAAAGTGTAAGATGGAGCAGGAACCATTAACTGGAGTATTCTTTCCTGTTGAAGACAGTAATTTCTTCAAATTTATGGTGCAATCAAGTGCTTACAGGATCAGGTTAATGATGAATTATTAACTTTTTCTTTGTTGTCTTCAAATTTGATTCAGTTTTAAAAATAATTGGCAATAACAAGTTAGACACTTACAGTAACTAAAATAAGCATTTGTTTAGTTATTTATTTATTTTGTCCCCCAGAACAGAAGGAACTGTAACAGTTGGAAATTAAACTTGCTAAGCTGAATTTTAAGTGGCTGTAAGTCAGGTCTTCAGATGCTCCTAAATACAAAAATTCCATTGACTAAACCTGCAAATGTTGCTTGAGCATAGCCTGATAATAGCACTTGAGCTTTTTGAACTGTGAGCTCAATAGATTGGAAAATGATGCTTGTCTGGGAATGTTTCATGGGATATTTGCTTATTGCTTCTGTGACCATTTAGAATTTTTGCAGTAGCGTAATTAATGGAGCCTGAAGTTGGTGTTTTTCAGTGTAAATGGGTTCTTTCAGTATGAGGTTTCTGAGCATAAAAACAAGTTTTTAAACTTGTAGTTCTTTTAGCATTTAGGAAATAAATGGAGGAGCTTTTTTAGCTTGAGAATAAATACAAGGGATGTAAATATATGGATGTATGAAATCAAATTAAAACATAGAGTTAAAATAAATAAAAAAATGTATATAAGCCCCATTATAAATTGAAAACTTACTATGCATGTCAAGTTTTATTAAGAGCATGCTGCTTTATTTATAATGGGATTTTTCTAGGTGCTCAATAAACTTGACAAAAATAAATAGTCCAATACTCTGACCACACACCAAGGTGCTGATCCTGCAGAATTTTACACGTGCATTAATCTTAAGCTCCCTTCGGTGTTTGGGTAGTGGGGGCGTCTCAGCAACTGGGGTTTAGCAACCAGAAAATGGAAAATTAGATCCAGTTTCTAAGGGACGTGTCTGTACAACCTGATAGCCAGAAACTCAAGGCACTAATTCAAGTTTTAAAAAATGCCACGTTCTAGAACAATGGAGATGTGCACAATGGACTGCAGTGTTTTGGTGACCTCAGCAACCACTGGAGCTCCATTCTTGTGGGTGGAACGATTCCATCACGGTGGGTACGAGGGAGGGTGTCCTTACATCTGGGGGCAACTGCACACCCCGTGTACACACACCAAGGAAATGCTCCAACCACATAACCACGACTGCAGAACTAGTTGTTTCTGAAATGCTGCATATGTATGTTATCTCTGGTAACTCCTCAGGTAGTTCTGCTCCTTAAATATTGCATTATCTGCATTTGCAACTGGTTTGGTTTTTTTGTTCTTTGTTTGAAATACGTTGTTTGCTGTGCCTGTGGATGGTGGTTTTACTCTTGCTAGAAACCCTTTAAAGATTTGCTTTCTTAGTGCTTCATCTTGTATTTTTCATGCTCTCACTTAATTTCAAAGACTGTCTTTGAGAACAGGTTTTTTTGTTGCACAGCAAGATGTGATAAAGGATTACTTGATTTTAATTATGGAATTCATGTCAAGTAATAATTTTTTGCTAAGCAGCTCAATTTGTCATGAGTTATATTAAACGTTTAAGGAAAAGTTTCTCTCATGTGAAACTGCTGCTCAATTTGTTGATTCAAAAATAGCTGTGCTGTAAGTCAGGTTGTGAATATAAACTAAGGTTATGCAAAACTCAGTGTATGTCCTTATGGATTCTTTTAAACCAGGCTTGGTTCAGCTTAGCTGATGTGTTGATTATGAAAAGATTAATCTAACGAGAACATGCCACACTTGTCTTGTACAGTTTGGTGTGGAGTCCCAGCTATAAAGTCATAAATGTGGATTCAAGTTGTGCTGGTGTAACTTCTTTGTGCTAGCAAACTCTTAATCATGGCACGTATCCTTAGGTGACTGTGGGTTCCTTCCTGTGGCTACTATTGTGTTTTCATATAAATCTAGAGGATGAATGAATGTGAAAGTTTTTACTTTTCTGAAAATGGGGAATAAAAATGATGAAACCTGCAGTAATTCATATCCTAGTTACTTCGGTGCCAGCTGTGTGAGCGTACTCACTGTAGAGCATCTGTCCTGGTAACAAATCAAAATAACGTTGTTTGCTTTGTTTTTCACCCTCCCTCTGCAGAAAACGTGACAGGCAGCCTTGCACTGAATAAGTGAAAGCATAAATGACAAGCAGATTAATGTGCCTTTTGTCTCTGGGAGCCAGCTCCCAGTGGCTGCTCCGCTGGCCATTTGGCGTCAGAGCCCTTCTGTGCGACGCCAAATTCTCTTCGCTCGGCGTTGCCGTTTCCTGGAGGAGTAGATGTGGCAACAGGATGTTGGTGGAGAACAGGGAACTCCTTGAATTTGCCATTTATGCCATGCAAATAAAGGCTGATTGCCGGCCCAGGTGTGGTAATTAATGTTATTAATCTGTTATTTGGCAGAGAGCGGAGCCAGCGAGGGTTTGGGGGCTGCTCTGTGACAGCGTGGGGTGACAGAGGGGACACAGGCTGGTGAGGTGCTTGTTAAACCACTCAGGCATCTGACAGCTCCCTCCAGCTGGCTTTCCTATTCTAGGGGGATCTCTGCTAGCACTCAGCTTCGTATCAGCTCCTCTGGCATGTGGAGATTTACTCTGAGCTCCTTCTAGCCCAGGCTCTGAGCAGTGTCTGGGTGTTCTGCACCAGAGCCGTAACCAGAAATGCTCCACAGACCAAGCTTCACCTCACTGCTGGTGAGACGTGGATGAGACAGCTTTCCTTTCCAATCCAAGTGGAAATGTGGTTAAAAAAAGAAAAATGATGTGCTTTTGAGCTGGTGATGTTAATGAAAAGGGAGAAAATTTCTCATTTGCTTTTAGCACAGATTCTTTCCTTTTCCTTAATAGCTGTCCAGAGCACAGAGGCTTCTCTCACATGTAGCCATGCCCAACACCAGCTTTGTTTTATTATCTTTGGTTCAGTCCCTGTACATCCAGGAGTTTCCTGAGGTTGCAAACTCATGACTGGGATATCCAGCGTAAAGAAGGAAAAGTATGGCAGCGAAATGTGCTATAAAGCTTAGTCCACAGTGTATTGAGTGGGGAAGGTCTTTGTTCTCTTGCATTTGCATATGCTTGGCAACAAATGCCTTAGAAGTCCCCTGAGCTTGTGCAGTTTTCTGGCAGGTAAACTTAGGTTAAAATGTTGTTTTATGCATCTGAAATGGCTGACGGGCCCTGATGTAACTGACTGCAAGATTGAAACCAGGGAATATGTGGGGCTGAAGGTCTGGGTGTCATTTTTGCAGTGATTTTTTTTTCTTTGACAAATTTGCAAGATGAAAAAGCTGAAGCTTTTTTTTTTTTGTCTCCTGAATGTGGGCTATGAAAAGACATCTTGATGTACTTCCAGACATGGTTAATCGACTAATTGTGAGTACAAATTATTGCCTGGTCTTAATGCATTNCAAGATGAAAAAGCTGAAGCTTTTTTTTTTTTGTCTCCTGAATGTGGGCTATGAAAAGACATCTTGATGTACTTCCAGACATGGTTAATCGACTAATTGTGAGTACAAATTATTGCCTGGTCTTAATGCATTCTCTTCAGTCAATAATTCAGTATTAATCACTGAACTGTTTTTTCAAGTATTTATAAGTCTCCTTATTTCAGTTGACTGCAGACTCCTCATAAAAGCAGATTGATGAGATGCTTATAGAGCAGATGAATTTCTCCCTTAAGTAAATGTGAGTGAAAATTTCCATCCAATTGTGTATTCTTTGTTTTCATAGTAGAAATACAATTTTACTAATGTCTATTCACTCTTGTCCACAAATGTTTTTTGCTAGTAATTCACATCTTTGGTTTCTTCAGAACAGCTCAGTAAATGCATGTGTGCATTCCTTCTGCATGGCACTTAATTTTTATGAAATACATATTTTATTGGACAGTAAAACATTTAAGTATCTTAATGGCCTAATTAATACTCTGTATCCACTTCTGTCATGTGTATTTTGCTCTTCGTTATCCTTCTGCTCCTTTTTTCATGTCCTCGTGCATTTTTTATCATAAAAATTTCAAGCAATCTTGAGAGAGCAGTCTATTACAAGACTGTTCTTTGAATATTCAGCAACTCTAAGATTTGATTGATAGTCCCTTCCCTCCCATCCTGTCTATTTTTAGTAACTTAAAAGCGAGTTTAATTTCTTGGGTTGTCGTTTGTTGTGCATGTGCAATTTACTTCGGTGGTTTTCCTCCCTCCTTTAAATGTACCAGGTATGTAATTTTCATGTTCTTTGAGGACATCTTGACAGTTGAGGAGAAATAATGTGGAAGTTAATTAGGAACTCTGCCTTAGCTGAAGGAGCAAAGATGGACAGTCTTTGTCTGGTTCTGTTAATATATGCTGTGTGATTAGGATAGGAGAAGAAGTGGATGGAAACTGGAAGCACATTGTTACCACTTACTATCCTGCTCCAAGAATCTTGTAGCATAAGAGCCTGTTTCCATGTGCAAGTACAATCCACTCCATCTTTTAGGACGGAATGAGGAGACAAAAAGCCTTGCAGAGGTGGCGTAAGCACTGTGGAAAAGGACGTCCCCTCCCTCTCTCTCTGAAATCCGACCTTGGAGCTGTACCCCTTTTTTCTGCTTCGTGCCACTTCAAGGAGAGCCTTGGGAAATCTTCCCACACAAACTGTTTTAATCTTCTATCTCCCTTCAGGCCACATACAGAAGCCACCAACAGTTTGTCTAAGCAGGACCGGACTCCCTGCAGAGCCAGTTTGTGCACTTGCTAAAGGAATTGTTCTTGAGCAACTTCAGGCCTTTCCTCTCTCGAGGGCATAAGAACTCTGGACTCTTACACACTCGGAATCCTGACTGCGTGGGAGGAGAAAAGGACTAGACACAGAAAGCAAATTTTGTTTCTACCTGATGGGTAGACCAAAAATGATTTTGCTTTTCATATTCAGTTTGAGGCGTAGCCCAGGCTAGTAAGGGTAGGCTCTTGGTGTGGGAGATGTGCCAACTGCTATTTATTTATTGATCTCTTTCCTTTTTTTAATTGTCTCATGGCTGGCATAAGGTGGTGCCGGTGGCTGCCTGCCCACCGTGCGTAAAGGGGTGTTGGCTGTCAACAAGCCTGGCAATTGGGTGGCCTTGCCTCCTTCTGCCTTGTCCATTCAGCTGGGTAATTAACTTCAGCTCTTCTTTTCCCATGTCTCCCTCAGACACCCTCTAATGAGACAAGATAATGAAACTCTGGTAGTCCTGGGAAGACCTGCAAAGGAAGTCAAAGGCTGGCATATGCTTTGCTGCTGATGCCTTTATGGAATATTGAGGCGAGCACTGAAGTTTCCTTCGGGCATAGGAATTCTTAGGAGAAAATTCCTGATTGCTAGTGGTTCAATAAAAGAATTGCTATCATTTTTTGGTGTGTATTTTGTGTAAACAAGGCATATGCAGACTGGCTGTTGAAAATAGGCACAATCGAGTAGTTTAGACTTGCACATCATCTGTTTACAATTGTGTAAAAATCGCTGCAAACGGCCACAAGATGAAGTTGGGAAACAGGTTTGTTTTGGTGGGTATTGATTCTGAATCTGAGGTCTCTTGTCACCACGTGGGTGCATTCTCCTCTCCAAGAGGCTACAGTTTCTTCTCATTTCTTCTTGCTTTGTTCTCCATTCCAAGAATGAGAATCCTTTTGAAAAAACCTTTAGCAGAAAACGGCCAGAATTCTGTTCCCCAAAAAGCTGATACTGCAAACTGTGAAATTCATATAAATCTTCCAGGTAAGGTACCTCCATTAAAGTAAAATATTTCCCTAATTCTGTATATTCTCCTGAAGCAAAGGAAAGGGGGCATTAAACTATGCCAGTAATATGACAAGATAACTCGCTAAAATTTCCTTGATTTAAAAATAATGAAACCACTGGGGTGACAACTTCCACATATGCTGTGTTTTGCAAGAGTCATTGTCACTTCAGTTGGTTAAACTCTTTTCAAGGATTAAACCCCTCAGCACAGTTGTATATACTGGCAGGATTTCAAATACGTTAGAAATCTTGTGATTGTTTTTTATTGTTTGCAGTTTTAACCACGTCCTGCTAGGTGGTCTTCCACAAGCCAATTCAGTACATCATCATCTGAATCATAGTAAAATTATTCTCTTTTTTAGTAGGAGGGAAGGTTGTGCCTGGGATTCTCTTTTAACCTTTATTTTAAATGTCAGTATTTGGAAGGATGCAGGTGGATGTCACTTTGTAGACACTTGTGTAAGAGGCTCTCTGTTGCCCCAAATGTTTATTTGGCTCTGAGTCTAGAAGTTGTCAGCTTTTAAAACATTTAAACTACCCTCAGAGCTGTTTTAAAACAGTAATCCTGGCTTCCTCTCCTGGGTATTGAATGGATTGTGAAATGTCTTCAGAGGGAGTGGAACAGACTTAGGTGAACATTTTGCAAAGTTTTAACTCCATATGGGTAGTTTTTTATAATGTACATAAATAGTGCATTAGCTTTTCCAAATCACTTTCTAAATGAACTGAACCAGCCTCAAAGGAAAATACATCATAGTCATGCTCTGC
>VYZR01083454.1:0-13168 GCA_013400675.1 Oxylabes madagascariensis
GAATGTAACCAAACCCCGTGTATCGTAAGCACTACTACAGAGAAAGGAAAGACCAAGTATGCAAACGCAGAATTTCAGAAGGCTTAGGAAAAATCCATGACTACAATTGCCAATGATTCCTTTCTGGTATTACTAACAGTCCTTGATTGTCTCCCCAGAGATCCAGTTATTGAGACAATTTTTTCCCTTGTTTTCTGTGAATTGGGACCTCAAATGGTCTCACTTAATGGGGTCATTAGAGAGTGAGCCTTAGTCATAATAATTTTCCATTCTGGCCACAATTCCAGTTGGTGACTTTCGTTGCAGGTTCAAGAAAAATAAGTTCTAAAGTCTTTTAGAAAACAGGTGCTCATGAGACATTCCTGGGAAGAGAGAGTGTTTCTGATAAGCTCAGGAGGGGCCTTTTCCAGGTGCAGTTCATCAAGGCTGAGGCCTAAGGAGCATTTCTGAGGTCATAGTGGGGTGTGAGGAGAGGGATGTGAGCAGATCAGCTTCCCTGAGCCTCTACAGCTTGGAGCTGTAAACTTATGCTGAACCTAATTCTTCTAGTTCGGATTCTTTTAGTCTGATAACAGCTTCTTTCTACAGGTGTTGACCGCAGCTCATTAAATCAGAGTGCTTTTGAGAAGGGTGACTTGCAGTCCACTTTATTATATGAAGAAAAAAGGAAGCTACCAGACCTTGATATTTCTGCTATTAATGGTAAATTTCCATTCATACTCCATTTCTGGGGTTTTTTTAATTCTAACGTATGTGCTGAAACTTGGGGATAAGAAATTGTTGTATTCTTGTACATTCACAAAAGGATTTTAGGCAGAGGTCCTAAGACCTTTGGAGTTTGAATTAACCTCTCGATTTGTAGTATCTTTTGGGTGCTCTGTTTTTGTTCAAAGTCAAAAAGTAAAGAATAAAGTCAAAAATTAAAGAATAAAGTACTCTTTATTCCTTGAACGAGTGGGTTCAGCCCTTCTGAAAGTGGATCACATTTGCTTGTCACTTCAAGATAAAAGCTCACCTGATCTATATCTGCTCATGAGTATATCGGAGCCAGAAACAGAGCACAGATCTTTTTTACTGGTACACACAATAATTTTGAAATGATCTCTGCCTTTAAAGAGCCTGGTGCTCTATTGACCCACCCTGTAGACCTCGACAGAAGAGCACACTAACTTTGTTGTTGTGATACAGATAAAAGTGACCCCAAGAAGAGTTCTTATTCAGAGTCTGCTTCAGGAGGAGATTCAGAGACAAAGAGAAAAAGCGGAGTCACTGCTGAGGTGAGTCTCACTGCTTACATTGGTAAGGATATTTATTTTGAAGTGAAGATTTTCTGTTTATCTTTAATCTGAATTACAGCTGAGGACCTGGGAGAATCTAAAGCTTCCTTGCAGAAGTCAGTTCTACTGCTGGCAGTGTTTGTTGTGTTGATCAGATATCTGGACACTGACTAGAGCTTTCCTTCCATTTCTTGTGGTAAAGAATCTGTTCCAATTATTGCACCTCCTCAGATGAATTCTTTTTGCATTCCTGCCTATACTCATAAATTATATCACATGAAGAATTTCCTGGTACTTTTGTTCTGAGAACTAACACTGATTCAATCTAATATTAAGCGCTTCATTTGGGGATTTCATTCAGTGTAGCACTGGAACTTCAAATTCTCTACCAGAATTATGAAAATCTGCTGAAAATATTATGAAAGGTGGTGGAACAAAGAGATGTATTTAATTAACGTGAGTGTTTAAGAAACAGTCTTCTCTCATTGAGCTGCCTGTTGGCTTTGATTATTCCAGGCATGAACTGGACTATTGGTAATTAATTTGTTAATTAATTTGACCACTGAAAAAACAACTGTTTAAATACCAAACATGATGTAGAATATTCTTTTCTTTTCTGCAGGAAACTGATCCTCATGATCTGATGGCACAGCTGGAATCTGAGACACTACTTTTAACTTACCTAAGAATAAAGGTGAGAGTTGGTCAAGTATTTGGTGTTTCAGATAGAACTTGATATTGAGGAAATGTTCAATTTCTTAAATTCTTCCTGACCTGTAACAGTTAGATTTCTGGGACTGTATGTATTTATAATTTGTAGAACCATAAGACTTGCTATGAAACTCCTGGGGTGGATTCAGTGCCAGTTTATTAAGCTAGTGCTGGTTCTTAGGAATTAGGGGGATGCAGAAGTTTGGGGAGAACTGTGAGTCTGGAGTTGAAGGTTGTGGCAGTGACTTTGTTTCCTCAGTGCTCTGTGTGTGTATTTTTCTTTACAAAAAGAAGCAGGGGTGGGACAAGAGGACCTTTAACTCTGATTTTCTGTGCTTACTGTGTGAGGTCTCCTGTGCATGAATTGAAACTCTCTGGTCTGGTCTGAGGCTTGCATTTCTTTGTTCAGAATATATTAATTGCTCGGATGTAGCGTTGCTTTAATTGTGAATGTTTTGGGGATGTAATAGGCAGAAAAAAGGGTTGCCAAGATGGAGGAAGAAGCAGAGAAAAACTTGCTAAGGTTGTGTGAAGAAAATCAGAGACAACAGGAGCAGCTCCGGGAGCTGAAACGTGAAATTCTGCTCAAGGAGAGAGAGGAGAAGCTCGGTGAAACATTAGACAAACAGGTAAGTTTTAATGAATGCTTCTCTGATAGTTACACAAACTCATTCGTGAAGCATTCCTTTAACCAAGGGAGATTTCTCTGCTTCTGTGGCCTGCAGTGGTACAATTTTACGCATCTTAAGAAAACAAGTATCTCTTTCCTGTTGTGGCCTGCAGCACCTGAGCAGGCACCTTTGTCACTGTTGAGTTGCTGCTGGTGGACAGACAGGAAGGAGAAGCTGGAGCTCTTGGGCAAGGGCAGAGATTGCAGTGGCTGCCAGGGCAGGGTCTGGGTGATGCACAGGAGGTGAAAGTACCCAAAACCACGTGAACATCCTTCACTTAGGCAACTCCAGTTATGGGTTAGAGCTGAGATGCCACACCTTAGAGAGACGTGAACATCTTCTGTTGTTTATTTCTCTTGTTTGTATGTGTTAAGCACAAGTAGTTCTGGCCTAATTGTAAAAAGACAGGTTTGACTAATGGATTTTCAAAACTGAATCTCTCTGCTTTTGAACAAATATGCATTGCAAAAATTGAACACGAACACACTTATTAACTACAGAGGATCTGATACAAAACCCTTTGCTGTTGCCAATATCTCTGAGCTACAGAAACAAGGGAACTCGTACTGAGGACATAGAGGAAAGCATAATAAACAGTTTGGTGAGATTATTGTACCACAGACTTCTTGAATTCCTCTGTCAAGAAGCATTTCAGAGTGGTATTTGGTTTTAGCATAAAGTATTTTTTGTAGTGAGCCAGGTGTGTAATGACAGAAGATGTGCTTTTGGAGAAGTGTTGTTCAGTGTGTGTATGTTTCAGATAGAAGTGCTGTCTCCCCTCGTTGCTGTCTGTGAACAGTTTAAAGAGCAGTACAAAAGCTTTGCAGCTTCTCTGGATGCCACGAGACACGAATTACCCATCAAGAACATTCACATAGAAGGAGATAAGCAAACCTATCTTGGTATGAAAATTTGATTTATCAAATTTGCTTTCAGTTATAGGGGGTTTATGCTAAAAAAAGCTTCTCAAGTTGTTACTGCTACATCTGTCTGTGGCCACTGGAGGAACTTTGTGTGCTCTTAGAGCCTGTGTGGACATGGCTGCAGCAACAATCACGTGTTGTGCTGTGTGTAATTCTTATCTCTGTTTAACCACCTAACTACACAGTTTTTTATCTTGCAGCAGAGAAGAAATTAACCTTTTAAGTTAGCTCAGTCTTCATATACACTTCTTTAGCAGGTTTCTATATATTTTAACTGTATTCCTGGCATTCCTCCCCATTTCTTTTTCCTACTGTGTGAACAAGTTGTAGGAATGCTGTGACCTTTCTTGTTTGTGTCTGAGGAACAGAGTCACCTGGGCAGACTTGCTCATGTTTCTTGCAGAACTGGAGCTTAAATGTTATTGTGTGCTGTCTTGAATCAGAATATTTAATAAATTAGTACATGCATTTTGTCTTGAAGTCTGGACAAAAAGTTACATTTTTAAACTGCTGGTCTGCAAGAAAAGGTTTTAAAATAATTTACAGTCATCTTGCACTTTAAGACCAATGCAACACTTTTATTGAAGAACTTAGAATTCTTGTAAGAAGAGTAGAAAGAAATAGGCCCATGTTTTTGTTTGTGAATGTTGAAGGAAATGACTGAATAAATTTCATGGAGGGGGTACATACCAAGAGCAATCCATGAAACTGGCCAGGGAATTTTGGGTGTCTAAAACTTGTTTTTTCTCTTACGTTTCTCCTAAAAATCTTTGACATACTGTAAATGAGAGCTTGATGAGCAATTTTGATAGCCTGTTGCTGGTGCTAGTCACAACAGTGAAAAATAATTTGTCTTTCACGGTTTCGTGGTGATTTTGTGGAAGCTGAACAAGATCTTTTTTGTCACCTAGTTCATCTGTCTCTGGGTTACTCCAGCTAGCTCTTAATATCTTGTATTAACTGGTGCCTCTCTCATTTTTAATAATACTTTTAATTTCTCATCTTCCAGATGAGGTGGAAAAGCAATTAATGATCACACAGGAGCTTCTGACAGAAGTTATGCCAAACCACTCAGAGGATAGTGCAGAAGCACTTGGTGCACTGAAAGAGCTTAAAGAAGTGTCTCAGCAGCTGAGTAAAGGGCTTCAAAGGTAATCACAACAATTGAGTGGAAAGACTTGTTGACTAAATATTCAGAGGAAAATCTATAGCCCTTGCCAGAATATATCCAGAACTCAGACTGGAGGAGGGTTAACTGAGGGTTTGGTAGCACTAGGTGTGATTCTCTTGGTAGCAGTCATCCATGTTTCTCTCCCTGCCCTGCCTACAGTCATACTAGGATGTTTGGGGTTGTGTTTGTACTCCAGGTGAGCATCAGTGTGCCATTCTCTGACACTTCAGCTGAGAATTTCACTGAACGAGAATAGACTCGGTAAGTTTAGGTATGTAGGAGTGGAGAAACCCAGGAGACAGAAAAGTGAGCTGCAAACTGCCTTAAATAGGAACCCTGCAAAAATGTGTCATCCTTGAGAAGGCACAAGGAGCACAGAGAAGAGTTTTCTCCTTAACTCTTGTGACAACAAATACAAAGCACCACTGGGAGGATGAGGAAGAGATAAAGCATGATTAATGTCCTTCCCTTCCTTCATTGCCCCAGAAGAGATTAGAGTTAAAATCTTTGAAGATTAATAGACCATTAAGCCACTCATCTCCCCCTGCTGCAAACTGCCCCATCTCTCCTCCCAGTTCTTGGTTGTGAGAAGAAAATTCACATTTTACATTTGTTTCCTTCTGGTGAGGCCATAGTAGGAGAAAGATGCAGTTGTTCAGGCATGTAATCTTTGGGCTAAAGCAGAGTTATTGTCCTTCAAAGTCACTGATTTAGCTCCTTGTGTTTCCAGGAGCTTCACAGATGTGCAGAACCTGTCGTTTGAAGCCAGTAAAGAAGTTTCTCTGCATAACCAATACCTGTGTGAAGAGAAACATGGAGATGATGTTGTGAAACGCTGGTATTTCAACTGAGTTTCTGTATTGTATTACTACTGGGTAGGTACTAACTCAAAGCCAGCAGACTTTATCCTTTTACTTCTTATGTGGACATACAACTTGCCCAGTTTTTCAGTGAAGCCAGCAGCAGGGGTGCTCACTGCTAGAGGAACTGGAGAGTTGTTCTGCAGGCTGTCCCACATCACCACTTGCCTTTAATGGGGATTTCTGTGACAGGTTTTCCATCCCTTTCTGCCTTGACAGTACTGAAAGGTAAATGCTAAAAAGTGCTATTCCTGGCAAATCTGTCCTGTGTGGTTGTCTACAGCCTGAGTGTTGGTTGCTCACTGAGCAACTTCTGCAGGACCTCTGATTTGTCCCATATTTCTGGATGTGCTGGATGGGTACAAAGCACTTGCTTGGAAGGAACCTGGTCACTTTTAACAAGTAAGAAGTTTTGGTCACTGGTTGCCTATTTGCCTTGTAAATAAATGATTGAATTCACAAACGCTTTTGTATAAACCTGACTCCTCTTAAAGGATTTCATTCTTTATAATAATAAAAGACTATTTTCCTCTGCTCTATCGGTAGCCTTCAAGTTTGAATATGTTCACTGATCTTCTACAGCAGCTTTTGTTTCCACCTGGCCTTACTTAGGGCTGATACTGCACAGTCCAGTGATGCACTTGTACACACCAAGTGGTCCCAGTGCTCAGCCATGAGCACCCCAAGTGCTGAGGCCAAAGCTTTGGGAATGGGGCAAGAAACCACAAACCTCATCACTGAGTGCATCTGCTGTGCTAGGAACATACAAGCCACATCTGCACGTTTCCTCAACATCCTTTCCTTTTCTTACTTGGAATGCATTTTTCTCTGGAAGACATGCTGTAACCTGTATTTTTTAGCCTGTGGAACCTCATTCTGTGATAGTTTTTCACATTTCTAGCATAAGCTGTGTCTATAAGGCTTTTTGGCCTACTCCTAATATACCTGGAGTATTATCCTTGCACTCCTTCAGGTCTTGTTCAGGCTTTCTTCCTGGCACTACTAAAGGTCCAACTCGATTCTTGTCTCCTTTTATTAAAAATGAGGAGTAAATTAAGTAACTGGATCAGTAGATGTGCCACACCCATAAAACAAACTGTTCAGACCCTCCTTGCATACAATGTCAGTGTCATTTTTTAGGAGCAGCTTCTCTGTGAACCAGAGTTATTTCAGGATATCCATCTGTTATTTCTTTTTCCTCACATGACCTGCATCTGGTAGTTCACCTGTGTGGCTGCAATCCAGCACATCAACAATGGGTGCTGCATGCAGCTGGATCAAGCTCTGGGGCAGGAGCATGAGCTGCATCCATGAATTTGGCCACTGGATGGGGAACTTTGCCCAGCAAAGTCAGCTTGGCTGTAAATGTGTGGGCTGGTTAGTTTTCGTGGATGGAGATGTGGATAGAAAGGCTCCAATATGATGAAACTGGTTTGGATTATTGCTGAGCTGTGTGCCCTCACACCTTTAACCTCTTTATGATCAATGTGGCAATTCTGAGACTGAAAGTTGGGAAGTTGTCATCTTAAATATGCGAGGGGAGGGATGAAATTGAAATCAATATTGTAGAGTCTTGATAATAATGTCTCTGCACAGGCATATCAGATTGTCTTTCCTAGGATTCTTTCATGGTACACCTCACTGATGGTCTGAAAAAGTATTTTTCTTTTAAGAAATACTTTTAAATTAAATCCATCCTTTTCAGTCGAGTGACTTTCTGCCCTTGAGATACTATTGGATGTGTATACCTACACCCAAACGTTACTCAAGCAGCAGCCAGCAATGCAGATTTTCCCTCTGAAAAGCAGTGGAATGCTGCTGGTTCTCCCCCGGGGAGGTGCTTGCTGTGAGCACAATTAAAGGCTGTAAATCTTGCGGGGGCAGTAGTTCAGCCCCGCTGCTGCAGGCGGCACTCGCCGCCCTCCTCATCCTCCCACGGGGCAAAGGGGAGTCCTGGGGCTGAAGCCAAACTGCTGCTACAGAGCAATTCTGTGCCCGGGGATGTGCACTCATTGTTTCAGAAGAATCAGAAGCATTAATTTCAGCATTCTGGCCATTCTTTAAACTGAACACTTGTGTAATTCTTTGTACAAATGGTACAACAAGTGTTAGCTAAAGAGCACGGCCTCTCCAGGAAAAGGTTTTTAAACTAGTTTGAACAGAGACTTTTTCTTCTTGGTTTCCACGAATGTTCTTTCTAAGTGGTCTTGTTTTGGCTCTTTGCCGAAGTGTTTTAGGCTGCTCTACCTTGAAATAGCCACAGAATAGGCTGCTGTCATTTAACACTGTACAAACAACAACAACAAAGAACTGCAGAATCACTGGAGCAGGAGCTAAACAGATGTGACACCACTTATTTTGTATTTTCCACTTATTTTCTGACAATGTCACATGCTCTAACTCAGTTGGAATCCTAAACAAATTAAGGGCTCTTTTTATTCAGGTTATGTGTCTTTTTTTTCCCCTGCGGAATTAATAATGTTCTCCCTGCTGTAACTTGTATCAACGTAGATTTCGTTTTGTTTTGTTTTGTCTGAACTCGTGCTGTACTTATTACCT
The DNA here is from genome assembly GCA_013400675.1 of Oxylabes madagascariensis. Classification (NCBI taxonomy): domain Eukaryota; kingdom Metazoa; phylum Chordata; class Aves; order Passeriformes; family Timaliidae; genus Oxylabes; species Oxylabes madagascariensis. The sequence continues at coordinate 8,173 of VYZR01083454.1, forward strand.
ATTTATTCATCTTTTAGGCCAGAAGTTCTTCCTGACCAATTGTTAACATTCCTGTGTGTTAAGGTGCTTTTTTGGGGAAAGGGATTTTTTTTTCTTCCTCCAAAAACTGAAAGCAATTGTGAAATGAGCCAGGTGGGTGAGAGCCTGGGAGGAAGGGGGAGCCCAGAAATTGAAGTATTTGTCCCTTGCAAAACTCTTGGTTGTTTAAGAAGAGATTGGCAAAGCTTTTAGGCTGGGTTTGCCCTACAGCTTGCCCTGCCCGGGTGCTGGTGTGTCTGGGGGAGCTGTGACCACAGATTCTCCTCAGTGCCAGACCCTGACCACCAGCTCGGGAGGGCTGAGCCAAGGCATTTTTTTTGCTGTAATTCCTGTGCTGCCTGCAATGGGGGCTCCAGGGTCAAGGTAAGGCAGGATCCCTCCTGCCCGGGGTGCTGTGGGGTGGAGCTGCAGCTCTGGAAATCACCGAGGTTCGTTTGTCCCCTCCCCACACCCCAAACCCCAACTCTTTGTTCACACGAGCTGCAAAGGGAGCTGAGCCTGTGCTCATCAACAGCCAGCAAAGCAGCTCATGACCCCAGCAGATGTTTCTGCATTTTAGGCTAATGAGAACTTATTGGATTACTGCAGTCTTCCCTGCCTCGGAGTAAATACCACTTTGTTGGAGATCCGGAAATTCATACTGAATATGATAAACAAACTGCCGGCTGGGCTGGGATTGCCAGGACATGAAAAGAGTTCCAGAGCGGCAGAAGATCTAACAGCTCTGAAATGCACCACTGAGCCACACCAATTAAGAGCATTTCCAGTGATTATGTGAGCATTCCTGTTCAACTCACAGAAATTATTTTAGGTTGTTTCTTCCGCTGCATTTGTGTGTGGTCTGTACAGCGAGCACGAGGTTTGCAGAGTGGGCTCAAGTGCCTCTGATCAGTTTCTTTTAAAATATTTCTGTGATAATCTATATGCAAAAACTGAGTTTCCTGCTACTTCTAGATCTTAAATTTTCTGTTATGGTTGCCCCTTCAGATAGAACTAATTTTTTAATTTATATGGAGCATGTATGTTTGGAGATGGCTTGTAAGATATAAAAACTTAATTCCTTTGTTTAATATCTCTTACATATGGGAGGTGGCTCTACTGTTCAGTCAGACCATGCGCAAATTTTATTTCACCAGTCATGTAGGAGCTGAGAAGAGAACTGGGAAATGATTTCTGACTAAACGCCTGAATGACAGCCCCTTCTGATAAGCACAGCATCCTTCCTTCTAAATCATTCAAAATCCTTCATTTGAATGCTTTCCTGGTATTATTTCAGTCACTTTGTCAGGAATTCAAATGTTATATTACTGTGAAAGATCACTCTCCTGTTCTGTAGACAAATAATAACCATTTTTGACAGAACTATCTAATAATTATGTTCTCAATAGCATTATCCTGTTATATGCTACTTACATATTACACTCTTAGTTGAAAAGTGCTCTTTAATTATCCTTTCCTTGTAATTTCTTCTAGATACGTTTGTATTCCAGGGGGACGGGATCAGTCGGGTTTCTGCCACTCTGTCTGGACTGATGTAGTCTCTGTTAAACCATTTTCCTTGAAGCTGGTGAGGTGCAGGAGTGTGGCAAAGCCTGGGACACTTATTTTGCAGTTATCAGTTTCTGCTTTTGCTATCTCTGTTTGGCTGTCACAGAAACACAAAGGGAGAACAAAACCCAGAGGTAAAGAATAGGTGTGGCTTTTTTACCATGAATATAATGCTGTAAAAATTAACTAAGGCCTTGTTCTTGTCTGGTGGTGTGTGATGACTGAGATAAATGTTTTTCNACCATTTTCCTTGAAGCTGGTGAGGTGCAGGAGTGTGGCAAAGCCTGGGACACTTATTTTGCAGTTATCAGTTTCTGCTTTTGCTATCTCTGTTTGGCTGTCACAGAAACACAAAGGGAGAACAAAACCCAGAGGTAAAGAATAGGTGTGGCTTTTTTACCATGAATATAATGCTGTAAAAATTAACTAAGGCCTTGTTCTTGTCTGGTGGTGTGTGATGACTGAGATAAATGTTTTTCCGTTGGGAAAGGGGGAGAAATTATTCTGGAAATTGATGACTTTTTTATTTTCACCCACCTTCTGCTGAAATCTACTGTGCACAGGACTTAACACAAAACTCAGTGATTAACAGCCTTGGGTTTAGTACACTATCTTTTATGTGCACAATTTACACGTATTTAACCAGTGAGAATTACCTTCTAAACCTTTGGATCTGATCATCTGAGTGACAAGTTAGTGACACCACTCATGCTGAGGCAGTCAGCAAGGGCTAATTATTGATGGCATGGTCCTACCACTTGTTTCCTGTGAGTTGTCTTATTGATTTCAATCTGGCAATTGAGGTGGGGGGAAAAAGCAGAAGGATTCCCAGCTGAGAGTGGCAGTACTTGAGAATTATTATTTTTTTGCTTGACAAATCCCTGTCTGATAATTTTCACATTGCACGGGTTTTTTTATGAGGTATTTGGGACGTGGGGGAGGATTCCTTCTGCAGAGTGATGATGATGTGAAGTGATCAGGATGTGAATTAGATCTGGTCAGAACCAATACAGATGTATTCACACCTTGTTCTCTAAACCCCTGTCCCTCCCTCACCTTTCTGCCACCAGCATGGCCAACACCAATCCCCCACATGCTCTCAAGTGCCTGAGATTCCTAAGACTTTATGAGGAGCAGAATTACGTTTTCTGTAAACGAAATAAAAATCTGAACTATGCACAGTGCAAGCGGGTGGGTGAATATGGCCCATAGATCTGACTGATGAATAGTTTTTATACATGAGCAGTTCTTACAGAACTTCCTTTTAACTCCTAACCATTACCAGATGTGGCTTGCAGGCGGCTGCTGGAATTCCAACACCTGTTGCATCACACTGAATGGGATTCATTTTGGCAAGCACAGAAAATTCCATTTCAGTAAGTAAATAGTTTGAAATTATATCTAAAGCCTTCCCCCCGCTTTTTTTTTCAGACCAAGTTGATTCCAGCCTTATTTACAGGATTGCACATACCTTCATAATTAGAAGATGGTTTGCAGTCTTCAGAGGCTGTAATTGCATGAGATTTCTTGTAGTCAGTAAATATCAAATGGAAAATCTTCAATTTAGGAGAAATCTCTCCTTTAAAAGAGTGAGCAATTCAAATGGGCTGTACTCCACATAAGGTGATTTCTATCTGTGCTTTTTGAGATGTACAAATACACTTTTGTGTCTTATTCTGAAGATGATGGAGCTCCATTTTAGAACTGCACTTTGCTGCATTCATTCATCCATTGCTGAATCCTGCTGGTTGTTCAAAGTCCTCACTCAGAGCTTTTTCAAAGCTCTTTTCTGTGGTTGACAGGATTGGTGTTTATTGGCATTTTGTGGGTTTTTTGGTACATTCCCCATAGATCTCATGTACGAGTTTGTAATGAGCCATTTGTGGTTTGCTCTAGAAAGCTATGGATTGAGTGTAGAGGTAATTAATTAATATTTTTGAAAGCCTGATGCTGTTTCAGCCCCAACATTCCATGGGAACAGCAAAGGTGCTTCATTTTCATTTTGCCTCCTTTAATCTTTAATCAAAGGATCCCAACATCCCCTGAAGTATCACCCTGAGGAGAGGCTGGATCAGTACGGCCGCTCTGCAGACAGGGAAACACTGAGGCAGGGAAGGTTCTGTGTAGCTGAGAATAGGAAGAAACTGGAAAACAATCCGGAGTTACCAGATTTTTTTCTTTGCCTGTTTTAGTTTGTCTCAAAAAAAAACCCCAAACAAGCAAGCAAACAAACAAAACCTAGACCATTCCACTTTAATGTACTTTCTAATAAGTTCCTTCTCATAGTTCCTAGCTCATCATTTCCTTGGGAAGTGACCCCTGTCCTTCTTGAGTCTTATCTTGTCTAATTAGTCAAAGAGTGTTTGTTCTTTTTCTAGGTTTGTTCTGCCTCTCCACAAAAATGAGACCGTGCTGGTTTAGGATAGATTTAAGTAGGAAAATGTAGCCACATCTCACAATGTTACCCATTATTAAAGGTAATCTGAATTTATCAAAAAGCTACTGAGTTAGTGACTTCACTTTTAGGAGAAGTCATAAAAGTGAGTGCCAGTTTGACACAAGATAAAAATCTAAGCACTATTTGTGTGTGTAAGCCAGGTGTATTGGGGGAAAAATATGATTGAAACTACCTACATTGAGGGTTTTCATTTATTGCTGAGGCAAGAAAATCCCCCTCTGAAGTACAGCTGGGATCTTGGTGTGCCTGGGTTTTCTCCAGCAGGGATCAGAGGAATCATTCCTTGATATCTCTATGCAGTGGGAGATGGCGTTTGTTCAGTCCCCTCGGCTCTCTGCTGTCGCCTTGGGTTTGCTTTGCCCGGTTTGTGTGAGCTCTGCTCTTGGGCTGCAGCTCTTTCTCAGGCTGGTGCAGTGAGAGCTCCCTGTCCTGTCCCAAGCCCCTGGAAGCGCGGGACAGAGGGATGGAGAGGGACAGATGAGGGCCTAGGGAGCGAGGAGGACGGAGGAGCATCGGTGCTGGCACTGGATTTTGGGTTGGAAAGCAGCTCCCGGGCAGCGCTCCGTGGAGTCCCTGAGCGCACAGAGGCTCGGTTCCCGGGAGTGCACCGTGCCGGGGGTGCCGGTCCTGTTGCATGGGACCTCGGCTTTCGCAGCTCTCCCATCTGTGGGGCTCAGGAGGCAGGCGAGGAGCTCAAGCAGCGCTCCCGGGGCTGTTGGGGCTCGGCAGCCCCGGGGAAGGCGAGCGGAGCCGGGCGGGCGGCGCTGCGGGGCGGGCGGAGGTGAGGAGCGGCGCAGCGCACCTGGGGCCGGGCGGGGCGCGGCCCCCTCCCCTGGTCCCTCCCCGGTGCGCGCTGTCAGGAGCGGGCGGGGAGCCGCAGACAAAGAGCCGGGGCCGGAGCCGAGCGGGCACCGGGGCCAGGAGGGGCCGGCCCGGGGGCGGGGACGCGGC
>VYZR01083499.1:0-14695 GCA_013400675.1 Oxylabes madagascariensis
TAAAGTCACCCTAGGACACAAGCTCAGCTTTGGAAGACAGAAATGCAGGATGCTGCAGTGTGAAACACAGCGAGATGCTTGGATAGAGGCTCTGAAGGGAAATGGGTGTTCCCTCAGTTTAGTGTCTGTGCTTCTGTTTGATAGCTGATCTTTTGCTGCTGCCTATAGATCCTCCCTCATCCCCTGCAGATGTCCCTGCTTCATGACCCATGAGTCAGTTTAATTGATCTTGTGCTCGGGGCAAGGTTATTTCTTCTGCCACCCCATGCACTCCTCTTGGCCTCTGAGCCAGAACCAGCATTTGCCAGACCTCTCTGCAAGCTTCTTAACTCACTGACCTGGCAGAAGTCTGACAAAGCAAGATTAATTGAAAAACCAAAACCAAAACAAGAACAAAAAACCCCAAAACAAAAAACTCACCACCACTGGATATTTTCCTGCCCACTCAGTGAGTTCAAGCTGCTTATGGAAGAGCCTATCAAGTGCCAGAGCTGGCAGAGACACATGCTTCTAGTGGCAGTCCTTAGTCCAGCCTTCAGGGGTGTAGGGAAGTGCAGGTGAGGGTCTCAGGCTCTGGCCACTTTGGCACTTACTGCGCTCTCCACTGAGTTTACTGTGTTCTACCCTTCCAGCCACCTGCACTGCCAGTTGCCTTCTCCAAAAGTGGCCACTTTATTTAAAGGACTCAATAACACCTGCAGGCTTGGAGCGCACTAAACTGGAGTCCAGTGCTGTGGCTGCACAGCAAATCCTTCAGAAGTAGAGGACAGACCTTTGTCCAGCTCAGCAGAGCAGCCCTGAGAGATGAGACATGGGCAAGGGGCAGAACCTGGAGGTTTGCTGGAGGCTGAGGAAGCAGAGACTGCACCCTGGGCTGCCTTGTGCAGCTTTGCTGTGAGGACAGGAATTCCTGCCATTCCACACTCACTTTGCACATAGACAAGTCCTTTCCTACCTCCAGTGCCCTTCTAAGGAAAAGGGAGCCAGGTGAGCCTCAGGTAAGGTAATGTCATCTGCAGATGGGTCTCTGCTGCTTTGTAGCTAAGTACTCCAGCTTCTGCACATGCACAATGCAACAGCTGCGTGCAGGCAAAACCCAGCCCCATTCTGCGGACAAGGACAGCCAGGGATGTCTTGTCATCTTCAAAGGCAAGCTCGAGAAGGTTTCAGGCTACCTCATGTGATTTGGCTGGGCCAGCATCCTCCTGTTGCCACACTCCTGGGGCAAGGGGAGAGAGAGGCTTTGGAGTCCTTGAAAAGAAGCACAGCTGGGGGAAGGAGGGTCTTGTACTGCAAGAACTAAATCAGTCTGCCCCACAGCCAGCCCTCAGAGTACCCAGAAAGTGGGATGAGGTTGATTTCTGGTGTGCTGCAAGCCAGGTATTCTCCCCAGTCCTGTATTTGATTTAATGACTTGCAGGTCGTTCGAAATTACTGTTAAAAAAAATATTTCATATACTTTATGTAAACTAGTAAAACATATTTTTGAGGTTGTAATATCCCATCTACAAGCTGAACCATGAGGCTTTTTCCTAAGCAGATACTTTCTTAACATTAAGAAAATAATTGGAGCTTTTTACAGTTTCTGTAGGAGCATGTCTCTCCATTGATTTCTGTAGATGAGAGAAAGGACCCACAAGTGATGTTGTGTACCCAGCTTTCCTGACGTCTCCACAGCTTTTCCAAGGTCCATAGTTATCCCAGAGATCTTGATCATGGGAAGATGCAGGCCCAGACCGTTTGCACATCAGTACAAAAGCAAGCTGCTTTGGGCACTGGTTGGACACAGAGATCGGATACAGAGATTTGACAGTGTTGTGAATTGGCCAGGTTGGATGGGTCTTGGAGCAACCTGATATAATGGAAAGTCCCTGGAAAGTATCCACCCCCGTGGCCAGGGGTTGGAATGAGATGGTGTTTAAGGTCCCTTCCAACTCAAACCGTTCTGTGATTTCAAGAGCTGTACTGTGGGTAGGAGAGCAGTGTTAAAGTGGGAATGAGGCCCTTGCTGCTGGCCCTCAGTTAGGGTTCCTGTGCAGGCAGCACGTATAACACTGGGGCTCCTTCTTCTCTCTCTGCAGGAACATGACATTGAGACAGCTTTCGGAGTGGTTCATGTCACCATGCGGGGCACACCCAAGGGGAACAGACCTGTCATCCTCACATACCATGACATTGGCCTCAACCGTAAGCCCTTGCATTGCCAGGACCCTGAAAAAGTGATTTATTCGTGGTATTTGCTTTTGAGCGTGGGGAGTAGCAGGCCTGGCATGGAGCTGAGATGAGGTCATTCCAGGGTGAAAAGATAAAGGTCTGCAGGAGAGAGAGCACGTGGCATGCCCCTGTCCATTCCAACAGCCCTTGAAAGAGAGGGCCAAGGTGGAAAGGTGGAAATAGGTCCACCCAACACACCATAGTGCTCTAGCTGACTTGCTGCACTGTGTGATAGGGCATCCATTCCCTGGGTGCTGGGCAGGTGAACAAATCCCTTCTACGTGACTGCAGCAGTAGTGTAATATTCTGGTGGGCTCAGTTGCTCTTTTGACGTGTCTTCCCACCCAAAATGTACTGTTACGTTCACACAGCTGCTCCTCTGTGAGTGCTTTTAGTACTCAGGTGCTGCAAGGCCTTGCTTTCTGGGGCATTGCAGGCTGACAGTTGTTTGTCTGCCTGCCCTCCAGTCATGGCAGTTCCATTGCTGAAACTCACTGCTGCATTGCAGTTTTGAGGCACAGTACGTACACCATCCAGCACCCACTGCCCTGTGGGCTCAGTGGGGACTTGAGCTCCTGCAGGTGTGTGCCGTGGTGTTTGGAGGGTGGCTTGCAATAAAACTTAAGGAAGTGTTTAATTTCTTTTTGTTGTTGTTGCAGACAAATCCTGCTTTAACGCATTCTTTAACTTCGAAGACATGCAAGAGATCACCCATCATTTTGCTGTGTGCCATGTGGATGCACCAGGCCAACAGGAAGGAGCCCCCCCATTCCCATCTGGGTAAGAGCTCTGCAGAGACCTATGTTGTTCAGTCTGGACTGAACAACATAGTTTAACAACAGTTAANACACCATCCAGCACCCACTGCCCTGTGGGCTCAGTGGGGACTTGAGCTCCTGCAGGTGTGTGCCGTGGTGTTTGGAGGGTGGCTTGCAATAAAACTTAAGGAAGTGTTTAATTTCTTTTTGTTGTTGTTGCAGACAAATCCTGCTTTAACGCATTCTTTAACTTCGAAGACATGCAAGAGATCACCCATCATTTTGCTGTGTGCCATGTGGATGCACCAGGCCAACAGGAAGGAGCCCCCCCATTCCCATCTGGGTAAGAGCTCTGCAGAGACCTATGTTGTTCAGTCTGGACTGAACAACATAGTTTAACAACAGTTAAACAACAACATCAGACTGAACAATACCAGTTTAAGCCAGCTGGGACTACCAGGCTGAGTGTAGTGGTAAGCAGGGTGTCAGCAGTAGAGGAAATGGCAAGATGAGGAGGCTTCCCAAGGGGCATTCAGCAAACTCTCCAATTACTAAGACATGGGTAAAGCCCTCACTAGTGCTGAGTCTGGTACCTCCTTTCTGACTTGAACATGAACCCAGCACACTGCAGTTGAGCTGGCATTTCATCTGTCCATCTTGCCACAGAAGTCTGACTGCCCAAAACACCACAGCTCTGTGTTAGTCTTGCTCTGAGGGATGGGACCCACACAGTCAGCTGAAACATACAGTATTGTTGCACATTAATAACCTGTGCTCGTGTCTGCCCGATACTCCTTGTCCCTCCTACCTTGAGTGGAACTGGAAGGTAACCCCTGTCAGGCTATATTTGGAGGTGCTCTCTTCCTTTTCAGGTACCAGTATCCCAGTATGGATGAACTGGCTGAAATGTTACCTGCTGTTCTGACACACCTGAAGTAAGTCCCTGAAAGGAAATGGGGTGAGCCAGCTGGGTACCACTATTCTAGCACCTACTTCTGTGTCTATTTGCCTTGACTGATATGCTCACTGAGGTGTCCTAAGAGGCACAAGCGTCTCCAAACCAGTGTGACCCTGTCTAGTTCTATGCTGGGGACACTGTCTGCTACATGAGGCAATTTATGGCTGCTGCACCAGTGCTGCATTGTTTTGAAAATAAACCATAAGTGCACAGTTGGATGCAAAGGGGAAAGGCTTTGCCTCTAGGGATGCTTCAGCTGAGCTAGGTTAGTCGTGCTGACTGTGAAATGCCTCTATTTCAGCCTGAAAAGCTTCATTGGGATTGGCCTAGGAGCTGGTGCTTATGTCCTCAGCAGGTGTGCAGTAAGTATCTCTTCACTGCTTGTCACTCCGGTGGGCTGTGGTCATCCCGAATCAGCCTGACTATGTGGGGCACGGACAAAGTAGCATTCAGTAATTACACTAGGGCTGCAGGGAGCCATGGAAGAGCTACCTCCATCCAGGTTGTTACATTGGAGCAGTCAGGGTTACTCTGAAGCTGTCCAGGCATGGAAAAATTGTAATATGATGCATTTGAGTCAGCAGAGCCCATTCTGAGTGCTAGGGATAGCCAGCCTTGAGTCTTCACAGAGACTGGCTGCGTTACTATGCTCTGTGCACTGTTTGTGGCACTAAAGAATTGATGTGGTGATGTATTGCAAACTGGTGTTGATGAGGAATGTGCTTTGTCACTGGAAGGAAGCAGATTTTGCTTCACCCTTACACAAGAAAGCTGTCTCTATTTTGGTACCTGCTTATAAATTTCTTTATACTGTAGTGTTCATGTGAAGTCAGTGGGTATTGTTTAGCAGCCCAGGAATTTGCCTGAATTTTTCGTCCTTCTGAATGTGCCTCTGCTCTCTCCCTACAGCTCAGCCACCCTGACCTGGTGGAGGGACTTGTTCTTATTAATGTTGATCCATGTGCAAAGGGATGGATTGACTGGGCAGCATCCAAGGTGAGATTCTGCTTTCCCATGCATATGCTCTCCACAGCACCTAATGAACAGTGTGTAGAGTAAATAAAAAGGACAGAATATATTGGGGTTCCCCCCAATACCTCTGAGGGTCCAGCCTTTGCAGAGAAATGGCTTATAATAATTAGCGAGATGGCATGGTCGAGTATGTCTTGAAAAATCAAAAGGTTTTAGTAACAGAAAGAAAATAATACAAAAATAATAAAGAAGCCGAGCACAGTGTAGAAACATGTTCATACACCTGCTAAAACACCTCGAGAATGCCTGGGACTCCTTTGTTCTCTGTTCTTTTCCACTTAATGGCTGGGGATGGTTCTATTGGCAACCTGCCAATTGCAAGGGATACAAGGTTTGAATGGCAAATAGAGGGTCCATCAGGTGCTCTTCTCTTGGCATTGAGCCAATGACTGTCTAGAGAGCAAAGACGTTTCTGGGCCTTTTACCTTACAAGGGGTACAAGGGGTAAGTCTCAAACCTTTCCCTATAAGGAAAACATTCAGAGTGCATTACTACAAGAATACAGGAATTTTTCCATTTCTGGTGAAAACTGTACAATTTCATTTCTGTCCCTGCTGCATTCTTAGTCTGGGCATAGTATGGCCTCTGCCATAGGAGCAGGGGTGGGTGTGATCATGTGAATGAGAAATGCAGATAAACTGCTTAGATCACTCAGCTTTCCTCTGATTTAGTACTTCTGCTTGCAGGCTTCATTTGATTGATATTGAATGGATCTCTTAATTATTCTCTTATTCTATCCCCTTGAAGTTATTTAAGGTTTCAAGTTTTTTGTAGAGCTGTGTTGTGTATACACAATTTCTTTGAAGCTTTGCATGTCCATCCCAAGCTCCAGGCATTTGTTTCTTACATAATTTGAATAGTTTCTTCATTGTTTTCTTTACTCTGAGTAGCTGTTTTGCAATGTGTGATGAAACTGCATTCTCCTATTACTCTCCTCATTCACTGTCACTCTTCAGTTTTCAGGCTGGACAACCAACATAGTGGATATTGTCTTGGCACATCATTTTGGCCATGTAAGTACCCAGCAGATGCTAATGTTGTCTGTGCAACTGTACATGGAGCTATAACTTCTGTATGTGTCTGTTCCCAAGTAGTTCCGGTCCATCAGGTAAGGGTTGCTGCAGGTAGTACCATTTTCTCTCTGTGTCAAGCTCACATCAGGATTGGCATGCTGAGGGGCACACACATCCTCACTCTTGCCCTAACTGTCTCCTGGCCGTGCACTGGTGATAGAACTCGTTTGTGGTGCCCAGGACGCTGTCCACAGACACAAGTGGCAGCCAGTTCTCTGTAGCCAGCATAGAAGCCTTTGGACTGTGGGTAGAGCCCAGGTCAGCTGTGAGCTGGCAGTGGGATCTTGTATCTGTCCAGATGTTGAACTGCTGCATTCTGCTCTTCATCTTACCTTTCAGTTTCAGCAGAGACAAAACAGTCCCTCCTGAAAACTTTGGATGCCTTCTGTTTGGGATTAGCTGTCTCTCAACCAGCAAGCTTACTGGGCTTACAGGAATAGTGCCTTATGCACACTGTATATGCCACACAGCAGATCAGTCCCTGACCTGGAGTCTTCTTGCAACAACACATCAGCACTAAAAGGAATGTTTCCTTCTCCAGCACCACTTCCTCCTGTGCACATCCTGTTCTCTTCCCACTGTCAAGCCCCTTCATTGTATGTAGTGCTTCCTTGCATTCCCTGCTCTCTCTGGCTCTCTCAGAATGTAGTTTCTTGAAACTGGGTGCTGGAATTGAACTTTCCTTTGGTCACAGTCTTACAGCTTACGTGTTTTTTTTTACTTTATTACGTTTATTTGTATTATTACATACTTTGCTTCTTAAACATAAGGCATAAGTGGAAGACCTGCCTAATGCAGAGTGATTTGTATCTGTGTAAGCATTACTGAGGCTTGGGAGTTAAATTATCCCATCTCAGGATACCTGTACTCTTGCAGTACCTTGTGCACTGCCAAGCTGTGTAGTCACATTACCAAAGCATTGCATGTACCAGCACATCACATAAACACCTCATGTCTCTGGGATCCTTATGCAGTATGGAGTCACTGCCCTGTGTGTCACTGTTCACAGGGAATGACGTGTATGCACACGCTTTAATGCTTTGGTGTTTTTATGACTATTGCTTCTTTACTTGTGAGAAGTATGTTTCCTGTTTTTCAATTCTTTTGCTTTTGTACAGGAGGAACTGCAGGCAAATCTTGATTTGATCCAAACATACAGGCTTCATATTGCGCAGGACATTAACCAAGATAACCTTCAGCTGTTCCTCACCTCATACAACAGGTACAGGATACCTTTTTGCCTGACAGACAGCTCCCATAGCTTCCCTGTTCAGCAGATTTGCTGCCATATGTATTATCCTGTTGGGTGTTGTTTCAGAGGAACCTTTGTCCTAAGCCTAGTCTTCAGCTGTTATCCTGAGCCAAGCCTAGCCCTTATGTCTGCCCCTAAACCCTGTCACACCTCAGTAGCTCACCTCTGGGCGCACAGCAATGCCGTGAGAGGATGGATCCTGTTTTCTGGGGATGACTGCTGGGGCTCCTGCTCAGGGCATGATGCACAGAGTTGTCTGGGTGCTGGAGCCAGCACTCATGGTTGGATTTTGTGTGCCCCCATGATAACCAGTTTCCTCTGCAGATTTAATGGAGAATTTTCTGTCTTGTCTTTCAGTCGTAAAGACCTGGAAATTGAGAGACCAGTTGTTGGTGTCAATGAAATGATTGCAAAAACACTCAAGTAAGTTGTCTGAATCAGCCTATCTCAGTTGCTGACTGTGCAGTCTCTTCAGCAGAAAAGATGTTGCTTCTCAGCAAGAGCTGCACCAAGCCCAAGCACTGGGAAGACTGTCCAAGACAGTCTTAGGCTGTGGTACAGGACTGTCAGCTGCAATGGGCAGAGGAGTCTGGAAGTCCTCTCATTAACAACACACTGAGATTCTCCAGAAGGCAGGGTCAGAGGCACATGTGTGCAACAGCAGTGGCAGTTGGTGTGCATGGAGGGGACAGTCTGGGTGCATCTGCAAGCCCTGGAGAATGTTCTGGTACAATAAAATGCCAAGGTGTGATGGCAGGCAGGGATTTTGCTCAGCCTTTTTTTGTTAACCTTTCATGAGGGTGTTGGTTCACAGAGCTCAGCCTTCTCAGAAACTCCTTTGATGCACTTGGAGTAACACCTCTGTTTTGGCTTTTGACCAGGTGCCCTGCCTTGCTTGTTGTTGGTGACAACTCACCTGCTGTGGAAGCAGTGGTATGTATCCATGAAACTCTTTCCTCTTGTGACAATAGCCTCACAAGTCACTTAGCAACCCTGCAGTGCTATTACCTTGCTCAGAATTAGTTACAGACAGTGGCTCTTTGTCCCAAGCCCTTTTTCAGTTCTCCAGCTACTCATGGGAGAGCCAAGGCTCAGGGGCCTTGAATAGCTCTCAGGGCAACTCCAAGGTGAGGATGGCAGAATATGAATGAACACCCCGCTCAACAGGTGATGCAGAGGACCCTGTTCAGGATTGTGCATCCTTCCCCAAGCTCTGCCAAGGCTGCTGCCTGCAGTTTGGTTCAAGTCTCGAATTGCTGTTGTTTTTCTGTTATACTGGGGCTACCTGGGGATTAAAAATAACTCCAGTTCTTATGGTGAGGTGCCATGTAGAGCTCTCTTAGAGCATCATCAGGAAGGCAGCACTTAGGAGCTGTTGTCCTCTGCAGACATCCATAACCCACTTCCCTCCCAGCACAGTAATAAATGGGGCATGGCACAGGGTAGTGTGGTTGTGGTGGATGTTGTTCCTCCCTCTCAGATAGGGATTGTGGGGAGACCACGGGGTTTTGAACAAAAGCAGCTGTCTAAAACTGTGGAGGAGTATAGGAGTCTCCTGAAGCAGTAACTTGAACCTAGGAGCATTGGGTGCTCCATTGCATGGAGAGCATTTTCTGGCCATGGCCTTGGTCTGTGTGATCTGGAAGTCTGAAATTAAGTCTGCAAGTTTTGACTTCTCTAGGATACGATCCTTGAAGATTCCTATTGCTTACTGGCCACAGCACAATATGGGATAGGGTCTTCTGCACCGTAGTGTGCCTGTCTGGCTGCCCAGGTTCCCAGCCCAGGACAACCTCTCCTGCTGAGGTGGCTTTTTCTATAGACCCCCTGTCTATTCCCTTTTTGCAGCAGTCTTACAGAGAAGAGGTGGTCGTGGCGTTCTTGTCTGGTCAAGAAACTGAGTGACCTCCCTCATGCTGCATTGCACAGAAGTCTCCTTCCTTCCCGGTCTTGCTGTCAGAGCACAGAAGGTGCTTCAGGGTTTTATAGTGCGTCCCAAAACTAGGGAATGATTTCAGTTGAAGTCATAACCTGTCATCACAAGATCCCTTAGATGGAACACCTACCATTCCTCCTAGGATCTTTTATTCATTGTTCACTTCCTACATGATCTCTGCTTTCTTGATCAGTCCTTCCTGGCTCCAGAGAAGCTCCCATTGCTGAAGACAGGCACTGCTTCTGGTGCCGCTACTCCACATTTTACATCTGAGTCTTCAAGTTTTCGGTGTGACACCATGTCCCTCTCTCCTTTTTTCTAGGTTGAATGCAATTCACGTCTTGACCCAACAAAAACTACCCTTCTGAAGGCGAGTGCCACTCCATAATCATTCTGGCCACACTGTTTTTGCTCAGCTCCACTTAGGTTTTTGCTTTCCATACATTTGGCTTTGAGAAGTTTGTGGGCAGTCATTCAGGGCTGTGCTCTCTCCTTCATGGAGCCAGAGCTGAGAGGGAAGAATTTGTCAGGGAGTCCCCCAATCCCTGCTTTATGGCCACCCTCAACTGGCAGGGAAGACCCTTGAGAGTTAGCAGAGATGCCCTGCCTCCACCCTGCTCTCTGCAGCAGCAACATCCTTTTACCTGGCTTTGTACTGGTCCTTTCCGTCCTCACCTGTGGCCCCGCAGTGACAGACAGCGGCTGTATGGATGTGCCAAGTGACAGGTTTGGGCAGAGTGGCTGGGGGAGAGGTGGCTGGGAAGGTGCTGGGCTTCTGGAGTGTGGCCTGAGATCACTTGGTGACATGGTCTCCAATGTGCAGGGTTCCCTCAGCAGCACGTCTCTGAAAGTGTATCACCTTTGCCTTGCTCTGGCTGTAGAGGTGAGGTGGTGGAAACCGCAGTGTGGTGCTCTCAGCCCTGGTGGGTGGGTGGTGCTGGTGTGGTTTGGGGTCATCCTCCTGGGTGGGATGGACAGCTCAACCTGCCTTTTGTTTCCTGTTGCAGATGGCTGACTGTGGGGGCTTGCCCCAGGTGGTTCAGGTGAGACACACCTTGGCTTTCCCATGGCATTTAGGTGGTACAGAGCCCTTTGTTCTGCTTGCACTAAAGCCAGCCTTTCTGTTTCCACAGCCTGGCAAGCTGACTGAAGCCTTCAAGTACTTTGTGCAGGGAATGGGCTACAGTAAGTGGCAAACACAACTTTGTTGTTTGGAGTGGGGCTGTCGTGAAGGGAACTCAAGCTTTCTGGTCCATCTGAGCCCACTGGCGTCTGTGTCCCTACCCCTGGGCTAGTGTGGTTGCCAGGAGATCCATCCATGCTGGAAAATCAACTAGTGTGCTGACAAGCCTTAGCAAGCTAGTGTTATGTTAGTGACTCCTTTCTGGTTGCTGGTGTTGTTAAAACCTTCTAAGTCTGTCTTTGTGCTAATACAGAAAAATGTGTTCCCAAGAGCAGCAAATCTGTGCATACCTTCTCGAAAGCAGAAGGAGGTAGCAGTACAGCCCCATAACTAGTCTAGGTATGAGAGCTCCTCCCTTTCTCCTCAGATGTTCCTGTTTCTCTCAGACTCACCAGGGTTAAGCAATACTCCAGAACAAATCCCTCTGACGGCAGAATGGGTTCCAGGGTGACTTCTGAGGCACACAGGGAGCCCAGAGAGAGCTGTGTTTTGCACCAGTGCATGTCCTGCCCTATGGCTTCCTCCCCGTGCTTGGAGGCAGAAGACATTGTTACCTGAGTGTGTCAGACTAACAGCAGCTCAGCTCCCTGCCCTCAGTGTTCTTGAGGAATTGAAGGAGAAGGGCTTCCTTACTTCCTTATCTCTGAGAAGGGCTTTACTACTCAGGAACATCAGGAGAAGGGCTTCTCAGTGCACTTCAGCAGCTCTTTCTTCGCTGCTGTGGCCGGGAGTTCCCTTTTGTGGATGATGAGCCTTCAAAACTGGAGTTAGGGAAGGGGTTGGTTTGTGTGACTGGCTAACCACTCAGCATGGCCACCGTGGAGAGCTGGGACACTTGCAGTGGTCTCCTCACAGCTTTGTCAGTTCATGGTCAGGGCTTAGCAGAAGCTGTCCTTTTCCTCAGGGGTCTGCAGGTAACAAACATGTAGGACTGTCATGTTTTCAGTGTTGGCCAAAGGAGTCTGATCCTGCAGAGGAAGATGCTGTGTGAGGAGGGTCCCTCAGCTTCACTGAAAGTGTTTCAGTGTTCATGTCTCTTGTGTTCCTGGTGTTAGTAAAGTCAGTGAGTGCTGTTGTCAGAGCAAGGGCTTCAGCAGCACTTTGCGGGTCAGCTCTCTTGTCAATAGGACATGCAGCACTGGAGAAGGACAGGCCAATTTTCTCCTTCCAGAATTAGTAGCTGGTCCCAGAGTAGTTTTCCCAGCTTTCATGGGCAAGACTGTGGGTCGCTGTGGAGCATGGTCAGTTCTCTCGGAGAGAACAAGGTAGAAGCAAAACACAGCTGGGCACTGCTAGAAATACAGAAACCAGTTCTCCAACAGCTGTTCCTGTGCCTGCTGTACATGGGCTGAGGCAGCTGGATGTACTTCTGCTGACACTGCAGGTGGAAGGTAAGGTCCTTGAAGGAGACTTGTAGCAGGAATCCAATGCTGTCATCCCAAAGACACAAATTTCTGTCCCATATCTGAAGTTAAACAGTATACACCAGGGAAACAGTATCACTGTTGAGCAGGTGTGGGGTGTGCAGTGGGGAGTTAATGTCACCAGGTACAGTGTGATTTTCAGCTAAAGGCATTGAAGAGATCTGGCCCTGATGAGTTTTTAGGTGAGCTTGGCATCTCCCTGAGATGCTCATTAGCAGCTGTTCTTACAAATCCTGGGAACTTTCAGTGCAGTGTACGAGCTGGGAACGGAAGGAGAGGTAGCTGGGGGTCCCAGGAGTAGTGCAGCCACTAGTCACACACTGCAACTAATTGGCTCTTTCCTGTATTCATCCCTTTCCTTGTCTCATGTTTCCAGTCCCTTATGTGCAGCTCAGCCACCTAAGCACTGAGTCAGGTACCTCCAACCGTGCATCCACCTCAGCCCTGGTCTGTGTGCTGAGTAGAATTGTTCTCCGGGTGCTTTGCTCGGTCTCAGCATGTCCTGCTGTGGGTGGGCTGATCATTGTACTGTGTGTGCTATGGGTTTCCACCTTTCATTTGTATTTTGTTGATTGTTGCATGACTTCAGCTGTGTGGTTTTCTAGAATGATGAGACTAACTTTCAAAAGGTCATCCATGCCACAGCTTCCTTGGTTTGCACAGACACTGGCTGTGGCTGCACTTGCAGACAATCAGTTACACTGCTGGCCTTTGCTCACCTTCGACCTTTTGAAATTGGACCTTAAACATCTTGCTTTAGACATGCAGAGACTGAATTTTGGCAGTGAAGAGTAAGTTTTCTTCCAAAGGGTACAGCTCTTTCTGTGCTTACCCAGTGACACATACCTGAGTGACAGTGGTCGTGGCTTCAGGAACTGCCTCCTTGTCTGAGTCCCATATTTGTTCTCTCTTGCAGTGCCAGCAGCCAGTATGACCCGGTTGATGCGTTCCCGTAGCCACTCCTCCTCCAGCGTGGGCTCTGGCGAGAGCAGCCGCAGCCGGTCTCATGCCAGCACCCATGGGGAAGGGAGTGCTGGAACCCCAGAAGGAATTGACCTCCAGACTGCACCCCAAACCATGGAAGTATCCTGTTAGGCAGGAGCCCCTCTTTGGGATTCAGACAGCTCCACTCACCCCACTGAACCCACCCAAAATTTAGCATTTCATCCGACATGGCATTAACTGTTCTCTCTAACCTGTGCATGCCCATCCGAGCAGCCACCTCCTTGGTAGTCTATACTTGACATTACTTTGATCTTTTCTGTATCCCCTTGGCATCAGAGTCTCTTTAAAACTCGTTGGCATTCCACAGTCTTAGTAAGTCACATTACTGTACATGCTGATGCCATCTCCTGTCTGTGCTGTGTATCAATCCAGATGACAGCCATTGTCTCCTCTCTTCATTTAAATATAATTTCTGTGGCTTTGTGAGGTTTAGAATTGCTTTCTAGCTGTGCTTCTGCTAAAGGACCCTTGTGGTGCAGTTGGTATGTCATTGGTGGGACATGGGAAAGTAAGACCACGAGGATGTGGTACTCCAGGCACTGGAGCAGGCAATGCAGTGTAGAGCTGTACCTGGGACACAGAACCCACTGTAAAATCTGTGTCTGTCCAGGGCTGTTTCACATGCTATGCAGCCTGAGAAAGACAAATGGTCAGGAATACTGTCTTGGTCTTACCTGTGTATGTGTTAAGAAGGAGCAGTGATTTCTTACCTGAGCCTCCTGAAAAAGCAAAGCAATTAACCAGTAAACTACACTAACAAGGTGCACTATTAACCCAGTACAAGGGATTAAACTCCAGCAGCCCTGGCTCTAGACCACTTCTGCAACCCTCTGCTGACCCAGCAGAAGGGTGGGATGCAGTGACACATGGTCACTGCTGTACTCTGGCACAGGTGAATCTTTAATATTGAGCAGGTTGTGAAATGGGGAGCAGTGCCTCTTGCCAGGTGGAGGACTCAGATTCTCCTGCACTGCCATCTTGGTGTCCCACTGTTGCTGCCCCAGGCAGGATCTCTCAGGGTACAGTTATGTGGGGGCAGGGAACACCAGTGAATGTGACAGCCAGCAATCATATATTCCTGTGAGTTGGGTCAGAAGGATGAGCAGTGAACACCTCTGTGCAGGTAGTAGTTACTGTCTGTGGAATTCACAATTGTGCTACCTTTTTACACCTGGCTGGGTCGGTCACCAAGGGTGGACAGAAGATGCCTGCTGCTACAGTCCAGGGTCTGGTGTTAAAGGGAGAAAAGGGATGAGTGGTCAGGCTGCTGCAAGTCTCAATTGATAAGCAGAACATCCTTTCCTCACTGCTGAGCAGCCCTTACCCAACAGGAGCCAACTCCTCCCGGGGTCATGCTCATGTTCTGCTCCATTTCAGGTAGGGAATGGGACCGGGAGGCTCTGCCTGAGGGGAACTTTGTACCGGTTATTGAATAAAGCTGTAACTGAGTTTCATTGTTACACTGTGTGCTCATGGGGTTTCACTCTGCAGGACCTGCTCCCCTGGGGTTTGGCAGTCCGAGTGTCTCCTGCTGCACACAGCAAACTTGTCTCCAGGGCAGCGAGAGGACTGGGTACCTACCTCTGCAGCAGAATGATGTGGTTGGCAGCCCCATGGCCCCTGGCAGAAGGCTGTCCAAGGGCATTGGAGAGCTGGCCTCTGCCAAAATGCAAAACGTCCAGAATGGAAACATCAGGTTTGCAGCTGCACAGGCAAGAATTACATCCCAACAGCCAGTGCTCAAAGCCTTGTACTGCCCCTAGAGCAGTGCTTTGCACTGGCATGTTGCACAAACATGACACAGAGCTAACCACTGTCACAGCACAAAAGGACAGAGGGCAGTTTGGGCAGCAGGGGGGG